>SZWC01007380.1:75852-124653 GCA_023375785.1 Penium margaritaceum | reverse complement strand
GTGCTACTACTGACTGAAGGTCGTTGTACTTGCTAGTTGAGAACTGATATTCCCATAGCATTGTTTCCTCCCCTGACTGTTTGTGACTTGTGTTTTGGTTGGTCAACGTTGACCACCCACATTGGAATTATCTGGTCATGGTCAGTGACATATGCCTAGTTTGGTTGTTTGGTGTGCATAGTAGCCACACCGTGCCACTACGTATTGAAGTTCTTTGTCCTTTCTAGTTGATACATAGGGTTCCTAAACCATTGTCTCTCCCTCTAACCATTTGTGACTCGTGTTATGAGTTGTCAATGTTGACCATACATAGTGGACTTCTTCGGTCATAGTCAGTGACATATGCATTCTTTGGTTGGTCACTGTACACGCTAGCCACACCGTGCCACTACTTGTTGAAAATCTTTCTACTTGCTAGTTGAAAACTAGTGTTCCCAACCCTTGGTCTCCCCCGCTGACCATTTGTGACTCGTGTTATGAGTTTTCAACGTTGACCACACACTGTGAAATCCGTTTGGTCATGGTTTGTGCCACATGCCTACTTTGGTTTATCACTGTACATGGTTACCACGCCGTGTCATCACGTATCGAAGGTCTTTGTGCTTTCTTGTTGACAGCCAGTGTTCCCAAACCACTGTTACCCCCTCTGACTATCAGTGACTCGTGTTGTGAGTTGTAATTGTTGACCACATGAAGTGAAATTCTTTGTTCATGGTCAGTGACATATGCGTACTTTGGTTGGTCACTGTGCATTGTAGCCACACTGTGCCACTACATATTGAAGGTACTTGTACTTGCTAGTCGATAACTGGTATTCATAAACGATTGTCTTCCACCCTGACCATTTGTGACTCGTGCTATGAGCTGTCAAGGTTTGCCACACTTACTGCCATTATTTGGTCATGGTCACTGACATATGCCAACTTTGGTTGGTCATCATGCATGGTATCCAAACTGTGCCACAACGTATTGAAGCGCCTTGTGCTTGCTATTTGATACTAGGCGTTCCCAAACCATTGTTTGCCCGTCTGACCATTTGTGACTCATATTATGAGTTGTCAACGTTGACCACACACAGCGGATTTCTTTTGTCAAAGGCAGTACATTTGCTTACTTTGGTCCGTCATTGTGCATGGTAGCTACACCGTGCTCCTACTGACTGAAGTTCGTTGTACTTGCTAGTTGAGAACTGATGTTCCCATAGCATTGTTTCCTCACCTGACCGTTTGTGACTCGTGTTATGGTTGGTCAACGATGACCACCCATATTGAAGTTATCTGGTCATGGTAAGTGACATATTCCTAGTTTGGTTGTTTGGTGTGCATAGTAGCCACGCCGTGCCACTGCGTATTGAAGTTCTTTGTCCTTTCTAGTTGGTACATATAGTTCCCAAACCATTGTCTCTCCCTCTGACCATTTGTGACTCGTGTTATGAGTTGTCAATGTTGACCATACATAGTGGACTTCTTCCATCAAAGCGAGTAACATGTGCATCCTTTGGTTGGTCACTGTGCACGCTAGCCACACCGTGCCACTACTTGTTGAAAATCTTTCCACTTGCTATTTGATAACTAGTGTTCCCAAACCATGGTCTCCCCCACTGACCATTTGTGACTCGTGGTATGAGTTTTCAACGTTGACCACATGTTGTGAAATCCTTTTGGTCATGGTTTGTGACACATGCCTACTTTGGTTTGTCACTATACATTGTTACCACACCGTGTCATTATGTATCGAAGGTCTTTGTGCTTTCTTGTTGACTGCTAGTGTTCCCAAACCATTGTTACCACCTCTGACTATCAGTGACTTGTATTGTGTGTTGTTAATGTTGACCACATGAAATGAAATTCTTTGTTCATGGTCAGTGACATATGCATACTTTGGTTGGTCACTGTGCATTGTAGCCACACTGTGCCACTACGTATTTAAGGTATTTGCACTTGCTAGCCAACAACTAGTATTCACGAATGATTATCTTCCACACTCACCATTTGTAACTCGTGTTATGAGTTGTCATGGTCACTGACACATGCCTATGTTGGTTGGTTATCGTGCATGGTATCCACACTGTGCCACAACTTATTGAAGCTCCTTGTGCTTGCTATTTGATACTCGGTGTTCCCGAACCACTGTTTCCCCCTCTGACCATTTGTGACTCGTATTATGAGTTGTCAACGTTGACCACATACAGCGGATATCTTTGGTCAAAGGCAGTACATATGCCTACATTGGTCGGTCATTGTGCATGGTAGTAACACCGTGCTACTACTGACTGAAGGTCGTTGTACTTGCTAGTTGAGAACTGACATTCCCATAGCATTTTTTCCTCCCCTAACCATTTGTGACTCGTGTTATGGTTGGTCAACGTTGACCACCCATATTGAAATCATCTGGTCATGGTCAGTGACATATGCCTCGTTTGGCTGTTTGGTGTGCATAGTAGCCACACCGTGCCACTACGTATTGAAGTTCTTTGTCCTTTCTAGTTGATACATAGGGTTCCCAAACCATTGTCTCTCCCTCTGACCATTTGTGACTCGTGTTATGAGTTGTCGATGTTCACCATACATAGTGGACTTCTTCGGTCATAGTCAGTGACATATGCATCCTTTGGTTGGTTACTGTGCACGCTAGCCACACCGTGCCACTACTTGTTTAAAATCTTTCTACTTGCTAGTTCATAACTAGTGTTCCCAACCCATGGTTACCCCCGCATACCAGCTGTGATTCGTGTTATGAGTTTTCAACGTTGACCACACACTGTGAAATCCAATTGGTCATGGTTTGTGACATATGCCTTCTTTGGTTTGTTACTGTATATGGTTACCACGCCGTGTCATTACGTATCGAAGGTCTTTGTGCTTTCTTGTTGACAGCCAGTATTCCCAGGCCATTGTTAGCCCCCTCTAATAATCTATGACCCGTGTTGTGAGTTGTAAACATTGACGACAGGAATTGGAATTCTTTATTCATGGTCAGTCACATATGCATACTTTGGTTGGTCACAGTGCATTGTAGCCACACTGTGCCAGTACATATTGAAGGTATTTGTACTTGCTAATTTATAACTAGTATTCACAAACCATTACATTCCACCCTGACCATTTGTGACTGGTGTTATGAGTTGTCAAGGTTTACCACAGTTAGTGCCATTATTTGGTCATGGTCAGTGACATATGCCTACATTGGTTGGTCATCGTGCATGGTATCCACACAGTGCCCCAACGTATTGAAGCTCCTTGTGCTTGCTATTTGATACTCGGTGTTCCCGAACCATTGTTTCCCCCTCTGACCATTTGTGACTCGTATTATGAGTTGTCAACGTTGACCACACACAGCGGACTTCTTTGGTGAAATGTAGTACATTTGCCTACTTAGGTCGGTCATTGTGCATGGTAGCCACACCGTGCTACTACTGACTGAAGGTCGTTGTACTTGCTAGTTGAGAACTGATATTCCTATAGCATTGTTTCCTTCCCTGACCGTTTGTGACTCGTGTTATGGTTGGTCAACGTTAACCACCCATATTGAGTTTATCTGGTCATGGTCAATGACATATGCCTAGTTTGATTGTTTGGTGTGCATAGTAGCCACACTGTGCCACTATGTAATGAAGTTCTTTGTCCTTTCTAGTTGATACAGAGGGTTCCCAAACCATTGTCTCTCCCTTTGACCATTTGGGACTCTTGTTATGAGTTGTCAATGTTGACCACACATAGTGGACTTATTCGGTCAAAGTCAGTGACATATGCATCCTTTGGTTGGTCACTATGCATGCTAGCCACACCATGCCACTACTTGTTGAAAATCTCTCTACTTGCCAGTTGATAACTAGTATTCCCAACCCATGGTCTCCCCCAAGACCATTTGTGACTTGTGTTATGAGTTTTCAACGTTGACCACACACTGTGAAATCTGTTTGGTCCTGGTTTGTGACACATACCTACTTTGGTTTGTCACCGTACATGGTTACCACGCCGTGTCATTACGTATCAAAGGTCTTTGTGCTTTCTTCTTGACAGCTAGTGTTCCCAAACCATTGTTACCCCCTTTGACTATCAGTGACTAATGTTGTGAGTTCTAAATGTTGACCACATGAAGTGAAATTATTTGTTCATGGGCAGTGACATGTGCATACTTTGGTTGGTCACTGTGCATTCTAGCCAAACTGTGCCACTACATATTGAAGGTATTTGTACTTGCTATCCAATAACTGGCATTCACAAATCATTATCTTCCATCTTAACCATTTGTGACGCGTGTTATGAGTTGTCAATGTTTACCACACTTAGTGCCATTACTTGGTCATGGTCAGTGACATATGCCTACTTTGGTTGGTTATCGTGGATGGTATCCACATTGTGCCACAACGTATTCAAGCTCCTTATGCTTGCTTTTTGATACTTGGTGTTCCCAAACCATTGTTTCCCCCTCTGACCATCTGTGACTCGTATTATGAGTTGTCAATGTTGACCACATACGGCAGATTTATTTGGCCAAAGGCAGTACATATGCCTACTTTGGTCGTTCATTGTGCATGGTAGCCACACCGTACTACTACTGACTGAAGGTCGTTGTACTTGCTAGTTGATAACTGATATTCCCGTAGCATTGTTTCCTTCCCTGACTGTTTGTGACTCGTGTTATGGTTGGTCAACGTTGACCTTCCATACTGAAATTCTCTCGTCATGGTCAGTGACATATGCCTAGTTTGGTTGTTTGGTGTGCATATTAACCACACTGTGCCACCACGTATTGAAGTTCCTTGTCCTTTATAGTTTATATACAGTGTTTCCAAACCATTGTATCTCCCTTTGACCATTTGTGACTCGTGTTATGAGTTGTCAATGTTGACCACACATAGTGGACTTCTTCTGTTACATTCAGTGACATATGCATCCTTGGTTGGTAACTGTGCACGCTAGCCACACCGTGCCACTACTTGTTGAAAATCTGTCTACTTGCTAGTTGATTCCTAGTGTTCCTAACCCATGGTTCCCCCCACTGACAAGTTGTGACTCGTGTTATGAGTTTTCAACGTTGACCACACACTGTGAAATCCGTTGGTCATGGTTTGTGACACGGGCCTACTTTGGTTTGTTACTGTACATGGTTACCACGACATGTCATTACATATCAAAGGTCTTTGTGCTTTCTTGTTGACAACAAGTATTCCCAACCCATTGTTAGCCCCCTTTGACTATCTGTGACCCATGTTGTGAGTTGTAAATGTTGACCACATGAAGTGAAATTCTTTGTTCATGGTCAGTCACATATGCATACTTTGGTTGGTCACAGTGCATTGTACCCACACTGTGCCACTACATAGTGAAGGTATTTGTACTTGCTAGTCGATAAATGGTATTCACAAACCATTACATTCCACATAGACCATTTGTGACTCATGTTTTGAGTTGTCAGGGCTTACCACACTTAGTGCCATGATTTTGTCGTGGTCAGTAACATATGCATTGAAGCTCCTTGTGCTTGCTATTTGATACTCGGTGTTCCCAAACCATTGTGTTTCCCTCTAACCATTTGTGACGCGTATTATGAGTTGTCAATGTTGACCACACATAGCGGGTTTCTTTGCTCAAAGGCAGTAAACGTCAACCTGTCGTTTTTCTCGCTCGTCCTCTCCACGCTGACTTGCAGGGTTGCTGGTTATCCTGCATTTGACTTTCTCTACTTGCCTACTTTGTCCGTCCTGCTTCATACCGTTCATAACGAGGAAGCAGGATTGTACCGTTCATACCGAGGAAGGGGCAAGGTAGTTTGCAGGGTTGTAGGTAACTCTCGTTCCCTCCCTGTTCTGCAAGCTCTCCTCAGTGCGTACGTGTATCGGTGTGTAAGTGTGTGGAATTGCTTGTAAGTGCGTGTATGTGCATGTAAGTGCGTGTAAGTACGAGTAAGTGCGAGTAAGTGCGTGTAAGTGTGTCTAAGTGTGTGTAAGTATGAGAAAGTGTGAGTAAGTGCGTGTAAGCGCGTGTAAGTGTGTGCAAGTGCATGTAAGTGCGTTCAAGTAAGTGCAAGTGAGTGCAAGTGCGTGTAAGTACGTGTAATTGCGTGTGTAAGTACCTGTTTGTGCGTGTAAGTGCGTGTAAGTGTGTGTGTAAGTACCTGTATGTGTGTGTATGTGGGTGTATGTGCGTGTAAGTAGGTGCAAGTGTGTGCAAGTGTGTGCAAGTGCGTGCAAGTGTGTGTAAATGCATGTAAGGGCGTGTGTGTGCGTGTGTAAGTGCGTGTAAATTTGTGTAAGTGCGTATGAGTGTGTGTGAGTGCATGTGAGTGCATGTGAGTGCATGTGAGTGCGTGTGAGTGCGTTTCAGTACGTGTAAGTGCGTGTAAGTGCGTGTAAGTGCGTTCAAGTGTGTGCAAGTGCGTGCAAGTGGGTGTAAGTGCGTGTAAGTGCATGCAAGTGTGTGTAAGTGCGTGTAAGTACGTGTAAGTGCGTTTAAGTGCCTATATGTGAGTATAACTGCCTGAGAGTGCGTGTGAGTGCGTGTGAGTACGTGTGAGTGTGTGTGAGAACATGTGAGTGCGTGTGAGTGCGTGTGAGTACGTGTGAGTGCGTATGAGTACGTGTGAGTGCGTGTACGTGCATGTAAGTGCGTGTAAGTACGTGCAAGTGCGTATAAAAGTGTATAAGTGTGTTTAAGTGCGTGTAAGTGCGTGTACGGGCGTGTAAGTACCTGTAAATGCGTGTAAGTGCGTGTAAGTGTACGTAAGTGCATTCAAGAGTTCAAGTGCGTGCAATTGCGTGCAAGTGCGTGTACATGCGTGTGTAAGTGCGTGTATGTGCGTGTAAGTGCGTCTAAGTGCATGTAATTGTCTGTAAGTGTATGTAAGTGTGTGTAAGTGTGTGGAAGTGCGTGTAAGTGTGTATAAGTGCATGTAAGTGGGTATAAGTGTGTGTAAGAACGTATATGTACATGTATGTGCATGTATAAGCATGTTAGTGCGGGTAAGTGGGTGTAAGTGTGTGTATGTGTGTGTATGTGCTTGTCAGTGCATGTAAGTGGGTGTAAGTGCGTATAAGTGCGTATAAGTGCGTTAGTGCGTGTCAGTGCGTGTCAGTGCGTGTCAGTGCGTGTCAGTGCGTGTAAGTGCGTGCAAGTGCATGTGAGAGTGTGTAAGTGCGTGTAAGTGCGTGTAAGTGTGTGTAAGTGTGTGCAAGTACATACAAGTGCTTGCAAGTGCGTGCAAGTTCGTGTACATTCATGTAAGTGCGTGTGTAAGTGCGTGTGTAAATGCGTGTAAGTATGTATAAGTGCGTGTAAGTCTGTGTTAGTGCATGTTAGTGTGTATTTGTGTATGGTAGTGTGTGTAATTGCATGTAAGTGCATGCAAGTGCGTGTAAGTACGTGTAAGTGCGTGTAAGTGCGTGTCAGTGTGTGTAAGTGTGGGTAAGTACGTGTGAGTACGTGTGAGTGTATGCAAGTGTGCGTAAGTGCGTGTAAGTGCATGCAAGTGCGTTCAAGTGTGTGTGTGTGTGTGTGCGTGTGTGTGTACGTATAAGTGTGTGTATGTGCGTGTATGTACGTGTATGTGTGTGTAAGTGCGTGTAAGTGCGTGTAAGTGCGTGTAAGTGCGTGTAAGTGCGTGTGAGAGTGTGTAAGTGCGTGTAAGTGTGTGTAAGTGTGTGTAAGTGCGTGTAAGCACATGTAAGGGCGTGTAAGTGCGTGTAAACACGTGTAAGTGCGCTTAAGTACGTGTAAGTGTGTGTATGTGCGGGTGAGTGCGTGTAAGTGCAAGAAGTTGGGTGTAAGTACGTGTAAGTGCGTGTAAGTGTGTATAAGTGCATGTAAGTACATGTAAGTGCGTCTAAGTGCGTGTAAGTACGTGTAATTGCGTGTAAGTACGTGTAAGTACGTGTAGGTGTTGCAAGTACGTGTAAGTGCGTGTAAGTGCGTGTTAGTGCATGTAAGTGTGTGTAAGTTCGCGTAAGTGCGTGTAAGTACGTGTAAGTACATGTAAGTGCTTGTATGTGCGTGTACGTGTATATTAGTGCGTGTAAGTACGTGTTAGAACGTGTAAGTGTGTGTAAGTGCGTGTAAGTACGTGTAAGTATGGGTATGTATGTGTAAGTGCGTGTAAGTGCGTGTACATGCAGGTAAGTGTGTGTAAGTACATGTAAGTGCGTGTGAGTATGTGTGAGTGCGTGTGAGTGTGTGTGAGTGCGTATAAGTGCATGTGCGGGTAAGTGCGTGTAAGTACGTGTAAGTGCATGCAAGTACATGAAAGTGCGTGTAAGTGCGTGTAAGTGCGTGTAAGTGCGTGTAAGTACGTGTTAGTGCATGAAAGTGCGTGTAAGTGCGTGTAACTGCGTGTAAGTGCGTATACGTTTGCATAAGTGCATGTTAGTGTGTGTGAGTGCGTGAAAGTGCATTTAAGTGCGTGTAAGTGTGTCTAAGTGCGTGTAAGTATGTGTAAGTGTGTGGAAGTGTGTGTAACTGTGTGTAAGTACTTGTAACTGTGTAAGTGTATGTAAGAGTATGTAAGTATGTGTAAGTGCGTCTTATGCGTGTAAGTGTGTGTAAGTGTGTGTAAGTGCGAATACGTACGTGTAAGCACGTGTAAGTACGTATAAGTTCGCGTAAGTGCGTGTAAGTGCGTGCAAGTACGTGCAAGTGTGTGCAAGTGCATGCAAGTGCGTGCAAGTGCATGTAAGTGCATGTAAACGCTTGTGTAAGTGCGTGAATGTACGTGTATGTGTGTATATGTATGTGTAAATTTGTGAACGTGTGTATAAGTGCGTGGAAGTGCGTGTAAGTACGTATATGTGCGTGTAAGTGTATGTAAGTGTGTGTCCGTGTGTGTAATTACGTCTAAGTTCGTGCGAGTGCGTACAAGTGTGTGCAAGTGCCTGTAAGTGCGTATGTGTGCATGTGTAAGTGCGTGTGTAAGTGCGTGTATGTGCGTGTATGTACGTGTATGTGTGTGTAGGTACGTGTAAGTGTGTGTAAGTGCGTGTGAAAGTGTGTAATTGCGTGTAAATGCGTGTAAGTGCACGTAAGTGCGTGTAAGTGCTTGTAATGCATGTAAGTACATGTAAGTGTGTGTAAGTGCCTGAAGTGCATGCAAGTGTGTATACGTGCGTGTAAGTGCTTGGATAAGTGCGGGTCTGTGCGTGTTTATACGTACATGTGTGTGTATGTGCGTGTAAGTATGTATAAGTGCGTGTAAGTACGTGTTAGTCAGGTGAGTGCGTGTGACTGTGTGTGAATGCGTGTGAGTATGTGTGAGTGCGTGTGAGTGTATGTGAGTGTGTGTGAGTGCGTGTGAGTGTGTGTGAGTGTGTGTAAGTTCATGTGAGTACGTGTGAGTGCGTGTGAGTGCGTGTAAGTGCGTGTGAGTGCGTGTAAGTGCCTGTAAGTGTGTGTAAGTGCATGTACGTGCGTGTAAGTGCATGTAAGTGCATGTAAGTGCGTGTACATACGTGTAAGTGCGTGTAAGTGTGTGTAAGTGCGTGTAAGTGCGTGTAAGTGCGTGTATGTACGTGTATGTACGTGTATGTGTGTGTAAGTGTGTGTACGTATACGTAAGTGCGGGTAAGTGCATGTAAGTGCATGTAAGTATGTGTAAGTGTGTGTAAGTGCTTGTAAGTGCATGTAAGTGCATGTAAGGGTGTGTAAGTACGTGTATGTGCGTGTATGTGCGTGTATGTACGTGTTTGTGTGTGTAAGTATATGTAAGTGCGTGTAAGTGCGTATAAGTGCGTGTAAGTGCGTGTAAGTGTGTGTAAGTACGTATAAATGCGTGTAAGTGCGTGTACATGTGTGTAAGTGTGTATGAGAGTGTGTAAGTGCATGTAAGTGGGTGTAAGTACATGTAAGTGCGTGTAAGTGCGTGTAGGTGCATGTAAGTGCGTGGAAGGGCGTGTGAGTGCGCGTGAGAGTGTGTTAGTGTGTGTGAGTGCGTGTGAGTGCGTGTTAGTGCGTATAAGTGCGTGTCAGTGTGTGAAAGTGCGTGTCCGTGTGTGTCAGTGCGTGTCAATACGTGTCAGTGCGTGTAAGTGCATGTAAGTGCGTGTAAGTGTTTGTGAGTGCGTGTAAGTGCGTGTAAGTGCGTGTAAGTGCGTGTAAGTGCGTGCAAGTGCGTGAAAGTTCGTGCAAGTGTATGCAAGTGCGTGCAAGTGCGTGCAAGGGCATGTAAGTACGTGTAAGTGCGTGTGTAAGTGCGTGTAAGTGTGTGTACTTGTGTGTAAGTGTGTGTAAGTGCGTGTAAGTGCGTGTAAACACGTTTACGTACATGTAAGTATGTGTTTGTGCGTGGTAGTGTGTGTTTTTATGTGCAAGTACGTGTAAGTGCATTTAAGTGTGTGTAAGTACGTGTAAGTGTGTGTAAGTGCGTGTCAGTGTACGTAAGTGTGGGTAAGTGCGTGTGAGTACGTGTGAGTGCATATAAGTACGTGTAAGTGCGTCTAAGTGCATGTAAATGCGTACAAGTGCGTGTGTATGCGTGTGTGTGCGTATATGTACGTATGTAAGTGCGTGTATGTGCGTGTATGTGCAAGTATGTGTGTGTAAGTGCGTATGAGTACGTGTTAGTGCGTGTAAGTACGTGTGAGAGTGTGTAAGTGTGTCTAAGTATGTGTAAGTGCGTGTAAGTGTGTGTACGTATGTGTACATACGTGTAAGTGCGTGTATGTGTGTGTAAGTGCGTGTAAGTATATGTAAGTACGTGTAAGTATGTTTAAGTGCGTGTAAGTGCGCGTAAGTACGTGTAAGTGCGTGTAAGTACGTGTAAGTGCGTGTAAGTGCGTGTAAATGCGTGTAAGTGCGTGTAAGTGCGTGTTAGTGTGTGTAAGTGAATGTAAGTGCTTGTAAGTACGTTTGAGAGTGTGTGAGTGCGTGTAAGTGCGTGTAAGTGTGTGTAAGTGCATGTAAGTGTGTGTAAGTGCGTGGTAGTGTGTGTAAGTGCATGTAAGTACGCGTGCGTATGTGTGAGTACGTATGAGTACGTGTGAGTGCATGTGAGTTTGTGTGAGTGCGTGTGAGTGCGTGTGAGTGTGTGTAAGTGTGTATATGTGCGTATAAGTGTGTGTAAGTGCGTGTAAGTACGTGTAAATACTTGGAAGTGCGTGTAAATGCATGTCAGTGCGTATAACTGTGTGTAAGTGCGTGTAAGTACTCGTAAGTGCGTGTAAGTGTATATAAGTACGAGTCACTGCGTGTAAGTGTGTGTATGTGCATGTAATTGCATGTAAGTGTGTGTAAGTGCGTGTAAGTGTGTTTAAGTGTGTGTAAGTATGTGTAAGTGCATATAAGTGCATGTAAGTGTATTTAAATGCGTGTAAGTACATGTAAGGCCGTGTAAGTGTGTGTAAGTGCATGCAAGTGCGTGCAAGTACGTGCAAGTGCGTGTAAGTGCGTGTGTAAGTGCGTGTATGTGCTTGTAAGTGCATGTAAGTGCGTGTAATGGCTTGTAATTGCGTGTAAGTACGTGTAAGTGCGTGTATGTGCATAGAAGTACGTGTAAGTGCATGTAAATGGGTGTAAGTGTGTGTAAGTGTATATAAGTACGTGTATGTGCGTGTATGTTCTTGTCAGTGCGTGTAAGTGGGTGTAAGTGTGTGTATGTACGTGTATGTGCGTGTATGTGCGTGTCAATGCGTGTTAGTGGATGTAAGTGCGTGTAAGTGTGTGTAAGTGCGTGTCAGTACATGTCAGTGCGTGTTACTACGTGTCAGTGCGTGTAAGTGCGTGTAAGTGCGTGTAAGTATGTGCAAGTACGTGTAAGTGTGTGTAAGTGCGTGTAAGTGTATGTGAGTGTGTGCAAGTGCGTGCAAGTGCGTGCAAGTGCGTGCAAGTACGTGTAGGTGCGTGTAAGTGCGTGTAAGTGCGCGTAGGTGTGTGTAAGGTCGTGTAAGTGCTGACAAGTGCGTTTAAGTGTGTGTAAGTGCGTTTTGTGTGAGGTAGTGCGTGTAATTGCGTGTAAGTGCGTATAAGTACGTGTAAGTGCGTGTAGGTGTGTGTCAGTGCGTGTCTGTGTGTGTAAGTGCGGGTAAGTGCATGTGAGTGCGTGTAAGTGTGTGTCTAAGTGTGTGTGTGTTTACGTGTAAGTGCATGTACATGTGTCTAAGTAGGTGTAAGTGTGGGTAAGTACGTGTAAGTGCGTGTAAGTGAGTGTGATTGTGTGTGAGTGCGTATGTGCGTGTGAGTGCATTTGAGTGTGTATGAGAGCGTGCAACTGTGTGAAAGTGCATGTAAGTATGTGTAAGTGCGTGTAAGTATGTGTGAGTACGTGTGAGTGTGTGTGAGTGCGTGTAAGTGGGTGTAAGTGCTTGTAAGTGTGTGTGAGTGTGTGTAAGTACGTGTAGGTGTGTGTAAGTGCGTGTAAGTCCATGTAAGTGCGTATAAGTGCATGTTAGTGCCTGTAAGTGCGTATAAGTATGTGTAACTAGGTGTAAGTGCGTTTAAGTGTGTGTTAGTGCGTGTAAGTGCGTGTAAGTGTGTGTAAGTGCATGTAAGTACGTGTAAGTGCGTGTAAGTGTGTGTAAGTGCGTGAACTACATGTAAGTACGTGCAAGTACGTGTAAGTGCGTGTAAGTGCGTGCAACTGTGTACAAGGGAATGTAAGTGCATGTAACTGTGTGTAAGTACGTGTAAGTGTGTGTAAGTTCATGTTAGTGTGTGTAAGTACGTGTAAGTACGTGTAAGTGTGTGTAAGTGCGTGTAAGTGCGTGTAAGTGCATGTAAGTACGTGTAAGTACGTATAAGTGTGTTTAAGTGCATGTAACTGGATGCAAGTGTGTTTAAGTGTATATAAGTAGGTATCAGTACGAGTAACTGCATGTAACTGTGTGTAAGTACGTGTAACTGTGTGTAAGAATGAGTAAGTGCATGTAAGTGCGTGAAAGTACGTGTAAGTGCTTGTAAGTGCGTGTAAGTACGCGTAAGTGTGTGTAAGTACGTGTAACTGCGTGTAAGTATGTGTAGCTGTGTGTAAGTGTGTATAAGTACATGTAAGTGCATGTGAGTGTGTGTAAGTACGTGTAAGTTTGTGTAAGTATGTATAAGTGCGTGTAAGTGCAATTAACCGTGTGTAAGTGCGTGAAAGTGCGTATAAGTGTGTGTATAAGCGTGTAAGTGCGTGTAAGTGTCTGCAAGTGCATGTAAGTACGTGTAAGTATGTGGAAGTGCGTGTAAGTGCATGTAAGTGCATTTAAGTATGTGTAAGTACGTGTAAGTATGTGTAAGTGCGTGTAAGTGCGTGTAAGTGTGTATAAGTGTGTGTAAGTGCGTGTAACAGCATTTAAGTGCGTGTAAGTGCGTGTAAGTGTGTGTAAGTGCGTGTAAGTGTGTATAAGTGCGTCTAAGTCCGTGTAACACCGTGTAAGCACATGTAAGTGCGTGTAAATATATGTAAGTACGTCTAAGTGTGTGTAAGTACGTGTAAGTACGTGTAAGTGCGTGTAAGTGCGTGTAACTATGTATAAGTACGTGTAAGTGCGTGTAGGTACATGTAGGTCCATATACGTGTGTGTAAGTGCATGTAAGCACATGTAAGTGTGTGTTAGTATGTCTAAGTGTATGTAAGTGCGTGTAAGTACGTGTGAGTGCGCGTAAGTGCGTGTAAGTGCATGTAAATGTGTGAAAGTACGTGTAAATGCGTGTAAGTGGAGGTAAGCGCGTGTCATTGCGTGTAAGCACGTGTAACTGCGTGTAAATGCATATAAGTGCGTGTAAGTGCATCTGATTACGTGTAAGTGCGTGTAAGTATGTATAACTGCGTGAAAGTACATGTAAGTGCATGTTAGTGCATGTAACTGCGTGTATGTGCATGTAAGTACGTATTAGTGCGTATATGTGCGTATAACTGTGTGTAAGTGTGTTTAAAAGCGTACAACTCTATGTAAGTGTATGTAAGTGTGTGTAAGTGCATGTAAGTACGTATAAATGCGTGTAAGTGCATGTAAGTGTGTTTAAGTGCATATAAGTGTTTGTAAGTCTGTGTAAGTACGTGTAAGTACGTGTGAGTGCCTGTAAGTTTGTGTAAGTGCGTGTAAGTATGTGTAAGTACAATGAACTGCGTGTAAGTGCGTGTAAGTGCGTATAAGTGCATGTAAGTATGTGTAAGAGTGTGCAAGTGTGTATAAATGCGTGCAAGTGCGTGTAAGTGTATGCACGTGCGTGTAAGTGCATGTAAGTGCATATGTGTGTGTGTAAGTGCGTGTAAATGCGTGTAAGTGCGTGTAAGTGCGTATAAGTGCATGTAAGTACGTGTAAGAGCGTATAAGTACGTGTAAGTGCGTATAAGTACGTGTAAGTAAGTGTGATTATGTGTGAGTGCATGTGAGTGTCTGTGAGTGTGTGTGAGTGCGTGTGAGTGCGTGTGAGTACATGTGAGTACGTGTGAGTGGGTGTGAGTATGTGTAAGTACGTGTAAGTACGTGTAAGTGCGTGTAAGTACGTTCAAGTGCGTTCAAGTGTGTCCAAGTGCGTGCAAGTGCGTGTAAGTGCGTGTAAGTGCGTGTAAGTGCGTATAAGTGTGTGTAAGTACATGTGTGCATGTGTAAGTGTGTGTATGCACGTGTATGTACGTTGTGTGTGTAAGTGTGTATAAGTGCATGTAAGTGCGTGTAAGTGTGTGTAAGTGCATCTATGTGCGTGTAAGTGCATGTGAGTGCGTGTGAGTGCGTGTGAGTACGTGTTAGTGCGTTCGAGTACGTGTGAGTGTGTGTGAGTGCGTGTGAGTACGTGTGAGTGCGTGTAAGTGCGTGTACGTGTGTGTCAGTACGTGTAAGTGTGTGTAAGTGTGTATAAGTGTATGTAAGTGTGTTTAAGTACATGTAAGTGCATGTAAGGGCGTGTAAGTATGTGTACGTGTGTGTAAGTGCATGTAAGTGCGTTCAAGTACGTGCACCTGCGTACGCGTGTTTGCAAGTGCGTGTAAGTGCATGTATAAGTGTGTGTATGTGCGTATAAGTGCGTGTAAGTGCGTGTTATTGTGTGTAATTTTGTGTGAGTACGTGTAAGTGCGTGGAAGTGCGTATAGGTGCATGTAAATGGGTGTAGGTACGTGTAAGTCAGTATAAGTGCGTGTATGTGCGTGTATGTACGTGTCTATGTGTATAAGTGGGTGTAAGTGCGTGTACGTGCGTGTATGTGCGTGTATGTGCGTGTCAGTGCGTGTAAGTGGGTGTAAGTACGTGTAAGTACGTGTAAGTGCGTGTCAGTGCGTGTCAGTGCGTGTTTGTGCGTGTCAGTGCGTGTAAGTGCGTGTAAGTGCGTATAAGTACCTGGAAGTGCGTGTGAGTACGTGTAAGTACGTGTAAGTGTGTGCAAGTACGTGCAAGTGTATGCACGTGCGTATGAGTGTGTGTAAGTTCGTGTAAGTGTGTGTATTTGCGTGTAAGTGCGTGTAAGCGTGTCTATGTGTGTGCAAGTGTGGGTAAGTGTGTGTAAGTGCGTGTAAGTGTGTATGAGTACCTGTCAGTATGTGTGTGTGTGAGTATGTGTGAGTATGTGTAAGTACGTGTAAGTATGTGTAAGTATGTGTACATGTGGGTAAGTGCGTGTAAGTGTGTGTAAGTGTGTGTGAGTGTTTGTGAGTGCGTGTGAGTGTGTGTGACTGTTTGTAAGTGTGTGTAAGTGCGTGTAAGTGCGTGTAAGTATGTCTAGGTACGTGTAAGTGCGTGTAAGTGCGTGTAAGTGTGTGTAAGTGTGTCTAAGTGTGTCTTAGTGTATGTAAGTACGTAAAAGTACGTATAACTACGTGTAAGTGCGTGTAAATGCATGTAAGTGCACTAAGTACGTGTAAGAGTGTGTAAGTGTGTATAAGTATGTGGAAGTGCGTGTAATTGTGTGTAAGTGTATACAACTACGTGTAAGTACGTGTAAGTGTGTGTAAGTGTGTGTAACTGCGTGTAACTGCGTGTAAGTGCGTGTAAGTACGTGTAAGTGTGTATAAGTGCGTGTAAGTGCATAAACCTGTGTGTAAGTGCGTATAAGTGTGTGTAAGTTCATGTTAGTGTGTGTAAGTACATGTAAGTGTAAACAAGTGCGTGTAAGTGTGTGTAAGTGCGTATAAGTTCGTGTAAGTGTGTGTAAGTACGTATAAGTGTGTATCAGTGTGTGAAAGTGCGTGTAACTATGTGTAAGTGCGTGTAAGTGCGTGTAAGTGCCTCTAACTGTGTGTAAGTGCATGTAAGTGCGTGTAAGTGCATGTAAGTGCGTAAAAGTACGTCTAATAGTGTGTAAGTGCATGTAAGTACGTGTAAGTGTGAGTAAGTACGTGTAGGTACGTGTAAGTTTGTGTAAGTGCATGTAAGTGCTTGTAAGTACGTGTAAGTGCGTGTAAGTACATGTAACTACGTGTAACTAGGTGTAAGTGGGTGTAATTGCGTGTAAGTATGTGTAAGTGCATGTAAGTGCATGTAAGTTAATGTAATCTCTCATTCATGAAAAGAAATAAAAGTACAAGGTACTAGCGTGGACCAGACTCTGTTTCCAGGCATGTTTGTACATGGAAGGAGATGAGTAGACCGCACACAACTCTATACAGCAGAACTACTCGCGGCCCACAAATCGAGGTCCGCCTTTGCGAGACCCTCCTCTCGCCGTAGGAGAGCTCTCTGAGCTCGGTCAACATCCTCCTCCAGAGCTGCGTCTGCTGCCCACTCTGCTACATGTCACCGGAACTGCTGGGCCTGGGCCAGCTGTAACGCAACCGCTTGACGCTCGCTAAGCAGCGCTCGTAGTGGTCGCGCCGTGCCCTCGGAACCGCCATGCAGGGCGGGACGCCTCTCTGAAGCCGTCGTAGCCCGGCGCAAAACCTCACCCAGTCCGCGCGAGCAGGGACCCAGGGTCACCATGGCGGGGAAGATGAAGTCGATCTCGTCCCGGACTGCCTGTGTGCGCCACAACGTACTTCGCCTCCTTCACCCAGATCGCGTCCTGCAGGGCAACCCCCGGCTGCGCACAAGACGCCCGACCAAGGGAGGGGCGCCGTGGATCGGCGATGACCACGTCGAGAGCCAACAGGTGACACGTGGCCGCGTCAATGCAGGTGTTGTCCGGCCGGCCCCTAGGAATGATCTCCTCCGGCTCCTCCCGTACGCCACCCATGCCGCTCTCACGCGTAATCGCCGGCAGCTCACAGACCACCGCGTCGTGGACAACCTTGGGCCCCCCACCCCACGGGCACCACAGGACTTGCTACGGTGCACATGGGTGGAGGTGCACCCCGCCGGATAGGAGCAAGTCCGCGTGTGGCGGAGGTACGCGATGGGAGACCCAAGGCGGTAGCGGGAGGAAACGCGCCAATCCTCCGGCGCCATGTACAGGCGGTCCGCCACGGAGCGCGAGTGCGCCAGCAGCCAGTCTCCATTATGCTCTCCCTGCACTGCGGCCAAGCACTGGAGCTGCGGGTGCGCCTCTTGAGGCCCCAAATGTGCCTCGACCACCGCACGTAGTTTGTCCAGGCGCCAGTCATGGAGCCTGGAGCTGAGGTCCTGGAAAAGGCGGTGGGGGCTGCCCAGCTCACACTCCGCAAGGCCAGGGACCTCCGCGCGGAGGGACTCCCGGTAGCGCCAAAGCACCTCCTCTCGGAGATCCGCAAAGGCCCGGGTACCCCAAGGTCCACCGCGGGGGGTACACCACTGCTGCTGCTGCTGCTACTGCTGCTGCTGCTGCTCAGGTTGTGAGTGCGACGGCTGCTGCTGACCGGACCGCGGCGGCAGCTCCTCCGGGCGCTAGGGGAGGCCGGGCAGACGGAGGAGGCGCACAACAGCATACCACGACTGCAAACGGCTACACCGGAAGCAGAGCGGGCCCAGGTCCGCGATCGACGCGGGCCCGAGCCCCCCAAGACGGACTGGGAGATGTGCCTGATGGTCCGCGTGGAGGAGCGCCCTGCCCTGTTGGTACGTCTGGACCCCGTCCAGACGTACTCCCGGAGGATGCTGAAGGCGGCATGTGTATCAGGAAGATCGACAAGCGTGTCCAGGGTGGCCTCCACCCGCTGCACTGCTGCATCCAGCCTGGCCCTACAGAGCTCCATCGTGCTGATGGACGCGCCAAGGACCCCCATCCCGTCCACTACCCGCCGAACCGAGGACAAGCCAGCGGGCACCATGTTGCCAGCTCGGAGGTAGAGCTCATACTTTTGGGGCTCGACCTCCAACCCCATATCCGCCAAGCCCTGCCGGAGGGCCCCAAACTCCGTCTTCAGAAGGGACGCTGGACCAAGATAGGCAAAGATCCTGCCAACGCCCCCAATTGCGTCCTGTGCCGCCTGCAGGGCGGACACCTGCGCCAACGCGTACAAGAAAGGGTCGAGAGGGTCCCCTTGGCGGACGCCCCTCTCCGAGCGCACGACTGATGGCTGCGTCCCGCCCTGATAGAAGAGGTTCGACAGCTCAGCATAGACCAGGGTGAGGGCCGGGACGAGGCGCTCAAATCCTTGCTGCCGGACTGCCTCGAACAGCACCGCACGCTCCATGAAGCTGAAAGCGTCGCGGGCGTTGATGCTGAGAAGACCCAAGTCCGGACAAAGGCTCAGCTGCTCCGAGATGGTGTCCATGATAGTGTCCATGCTCGTCGGGGTCCCAACACCCTGTTGCAATGGAGCCAGTGCCTGGTGCATCTCCTGGCGCACCGTCGACACAGTCGAGCGTGCCAGCAGGCGCCAAATGGCCTCTCCAACTGCGATCGGACGGATACCTCCATCCAACTTGGCGAAGGCGATGAGCTTGCTGGATGCAAGGAAGCGGCGAGCAGTCAGGTGAAGCTGGCCCCGGCAGATGGACGCCAGCAGACGAGCGAAGAGGCGGGTGAGGTGCTCATCCCCAACCACAGCCTGGCGGAGGTGGTCTAGGGTAAGGCCAGAGGGCCCTGCTGCGGAACCTCGACTGCAGTCCAAGTGGGCCCTCCGGATACCGTCCGCATCCGGAAACGCAGCCGAGGCACGACGAGCAGACTCCGCCACCCAGGCCGGGATTGGGTGTTGCGCTGCAGGATGCTTGGCCTTGAGCTGCGCCAGGACTGCGGGGCCCGGAGGTATAAGTTTGTGTAAGTACGTGTAAAAGCGTGTAAGTGCATTTAATTGCGTGTAAGTGCATGTAAGTGCGTGTAAGTACGTGTAAGTGCGTGTAATTGCGTGCAAGTGAGAGCAAACGCATGTAAGTAAGTGTAAGTGCGTGAAAGTGCGTGTAAGTGCATGTAAGTGCGTGTAAGTGCGTCTAAGTACGTGTAAGAACGTGTAAGTGCGTGTACGTGCGTGTACGTGCGTGTAAGTGTGTGTAAGTCTGCATTAGTGCATGTAAGTGTGTGTAAGTACGTGTAAGTGCGTGTAACTGCGTGTAAGTGCGTATAAAAATGTGTAAGTGTGTATAAGTACGTGTAAGTGCCTGTAAGTTTGTCTTAGTACGTGGAAGTGTGTAAAAGCATGTGTAAGTGCGTGTAGGTACGTGTAAGTCCATGTAAGTGCGCGTAACTGTGTGTAAGTGTGTGTAAATGTGTGTAAGTGTGTGTAAGTGCATGTAAGTTTGTATTAGTGTGTGTAAGTGCGTGTAAGTGTGTGTAAGTACGTGTAAATGCGTGTAAGTGCATGTAAGTTTGTGTAAGTCATTGTAAGTGCGTGTAAGTACGTGTAAGTGCGTGAAAGTGTATCTAAGTACATGTAAGTGCATGTCAGATTTTGTAAGTGTGTGTAAGTGCATGTAAGTACGTGTACGTGCGTGTAAGTGCGTGTAAGTGCGTGTAAGTGTGTGTAAGTGCGTGTAAGTGCGTGAAAGTGTATGTAAATGCATGTAATTGCATGTAAGTGCGTGTAAGTGCGTGTAAGTACATGTAATTGCGTGTAAGTACGTAAGTACGTGTAAGTGCCTGTAAGTACGTGTAAGTGTGTATTACTGCGTGTAAGTGTGTATAAGTGCATGTAAGTGTGTGTATCTATGTGTAAGTGCATGTAAGTACATGTAAGTGCGTGTAAGTGCATGTAAGTGCGAGTAAGTGCGTGTAAGTGTGTGTAAGTGCGCATAAGTGCATGTAAGTGCGTGTAAGTACGTGTAAGTGCGTGTAAGTGTGTGTAAGTGCGTGTAGGTACATGTAAGTGCGTGTAAGTACGTGTAAGTGCGAGTAAGTATGTATAAGTTTATGTAACTGCGTGTAAGTGGGTGTAAGTGCATGTCAGTTCTTGTAACTGTGTGTAAGTGCGTGTAAGTGCGTGTAAGTACGTGTAAGTATGTGTAAGTGAGCAATAGTGCGTGTAATTGTGTGTAAGTGCGTGTAAGTGCGTGTAAGTGTGTGTACGTGCGTGTATGTACGTGTGTGCATGTGTAAGTGCGTGTATGTACGTGTATGTACGTTATGTGTGCGTAAGTACCTGTAAGTGAGTGTTAGTGCGTGTAAGTGCGTGTAAGTGTGTGTAAGTGCGTGTGAGTGCATGTGAGTGCGTGTGAATGCGTGTGAGTATGTGTGAGTGCGTGTTAGTGCCTGGAGTGTGTGTGGGTGTGTGTGAGTACGTGTAAGTGCATGTACGTGTGTGTAAGTGCATGTAAGTGTGAGTAAGTGAATTTAAGTGCATGTAAGTGTATTTAAATGCGTGTAAGTACGTGTAAGGTGGTATAAGTGTGTGTAAGTGCATGTAAGTGCATGCAAGTGCGTGCAAGTACGTGCAAGTGCTTGTAAGTGTGTGTATAAGTGCGTGTATGTGCTTGTAAGTACGTGTAAGTGCGTGTAATTGCTTGTAATTGCGTATAAGTACGTGTAAGTGCGTGTACGTGCGTGGAAATATGTGTAAGTGCATGTAAATGGGTGTAAGTGTGTGTAAGTGTATGTAAGTACGTGTATGTGCGTGTATGTGCTTGAAAGTGCGTGTAAGTGGGTGTAAGAGCGTGTAAGTATGTGTATATACGTGTATGTGCGTGTCAGTGCGTGTAAGTGGATGTAAGTGCGTGTAAGTGTGTGTAAGTGCGTGTCAGTGCGTGTCAGTCCGTGTCAGTGCGTGTCAGTGCATGTAAGTGCGTGTAAGTGCGTATAAGTACGTGCAAGTACGTGTAAGTGCGTGTAAGCGCGTGTAAGTGCATGTAAGTTTGTGCAAGTGCGTGCAAGTGCGTGCAAGTGCATGTAAGTGCGTGTAAGTGCGTGTGTACGTGCGTGTGTAAGTACGTGTAACTGCGTGTAAGTGCGTGTAAGTGCGTGTAAGTGTGTGTGAGTGCGTGTAAGTGCGGACAAGTGCGTTTAAGTTCGTGTAAGTGCGTTTTGTGTGAGGTAGTGCATGTAAGTGCGTGTAAGTGCGTGTGTACGTGCGTGTGTAAGTACGTGTAACTGCGTGTAAGTGCGTGTAAGTGCGTGTAAGTTTGTGCAAGTGCGTGCAAGTGCGTGCAAGTGCATGTAAGTGCGTGTGAGTGCGTGTGTACGTGCGTGTGTAAGTACGTGTAACTGCGTGTAAGTGCGTGTAAGTGCGTGTAAGTGTGTGTAAGTGCGTGTCAGTGCGTGTCAGTCCGTGTCAGTGCGTGTCAGTGCATGTAAGTGCGTGTAAGTGCGTGTGTACGTGCGTGTGTAAGTACGTGTAACTGCGTGTAAGTGCGTGTAAGTGCGTGTAAGTGTGTGTGAGTGCGTGTAAGTGCGGACAAGTGCGTTTAAGTTCGTGTAAGTGCGTTTTGTGTGAGGTAGTGCATGTAATTGCGTGTAAGTGCGTGTAAGTGCATGTAAGTGCGTGTAGGTGTGTGTAAGTGCGTATCAGTGTGTGTAAGTGCGGGTAAGTGCGTGTGAGTGCGTGTAAGTGTGTGTAAGTGTATGTGTTTGCGTGTAAGTGCATGTACGTGTGTCGAAGTACGTCTAAGTGTGGGTAAGTATGTGCGTGTAAGTGCGTGTGATTGTGTGTGAGTGCGTGTGAGTGTGTGTGGGTGTATTTGAGTGTGTATGAGTGCTTGTAACTGCGTGTAAGTCCGTGTAAGTACGTGTACATGCGGGTAAGTGCATGTAAGTATGCGTAAGTGCATGTAAGTATGTGTGAATACGTGTGAGTGTGTGTGAGTGAGTGTAAGTGCGTGTAAGTGCTTGTAAGTGCGTGTAAGTGTGTGTAAGTACGTGTAAGTGTGTATAAGTGCGTGTCAGTGCGTGGAAGTGCATGTTAGTGCCTGTAAGTGCGCATAAGTATGTGTAACTACGTGTAAGTGCGTGTAAATGCGTATTAGTGTGTGTAAGTACGTATAAGTGTGTGTAAGTGCATGTAAGTACGTGTAAGTGCGTGTAAGTGCATGTAAGTGCGTAAAGTACGTGTAGGTACATGCAAGTACGTGTAAGTGCGTGTAACTGTGTGTTCCTATGTGTAAGTGCGTGTAAGTGCGTATAACTGTGTACAAGGGAAAGTAAGTGCATGTAACTACGTGTAAGTGCGTGTAAGTGTGTGTAAGTTCATGTTTGTGTATGTAAGTACGTATAAGTGCGTGTAAGTATGTGTAAGTGTGTGTAAGTGCGTGTAAGTGCATGTAAGTACGTGTAAGTATGTATAAGTGTGTGTAAGTGCGTGTAACTGCATGAAAGTGCGTTTAAGTGTATGTAAGTATGTATAAGTGTGTGTAACTGCGTGTAACTGTGTTTAAGTACGTGTAAGTGCGTGTAAGAATGTGTAAGTGCATGTAAGTGTGTGTAAGTGCGTGTAAGTGCTTGTAAGTGCGTGTAAGTACGTGTAAGTGTGTGTAAGTACGTGTAACTGCATGTAAGTATGTATAACTGTGTGTAAGTGTGTATAAGTACGTGTAAGTGCATGTGAGTGTGCGTAAGTGCGTGTAAGTTTGTGTAAGTATGTGTAAGTGCGTGTAAGTGCAATTAATTGCGTGTAAGTGCGTGAAAGTGCGTGTATAAGGGTGTATAAGCATGTAAGTGCGTGTAAGTATCTGCAAGTTCATGTAAGTACGTGTAAGTATGTGTAAGTGCGTGTAAGTACATGTAAATGCGTGTAAGTATGTGTAAGTATGTGTAAGTATGTATGATTGCGTGTAAGTGCGTGTAAGTGCGTGTAAGTGCGTGTAACAACATATAAGTGCGTGTAAGTATGTGTAAGTGTGTGTAAGTGCGTGTAAGTGCGTATAAGTACGTCTAAGTGCATGTAACAGCGTGTAAGTGCATGTAAGTGCGTGTAAGTATATGTAAGTGCGTATAAATGCGTGTAAGTGCGTGCAAGTACGTGTAAGTGCGTGTAAGTGCGTGTAACTATGTATACGTACGTGTAAGTGCGTGTAGGTACGTGTTAGTCCGTATAAGTGTGCGTAAGTGCGTGTAAGTGCATGTAAGTGTGTGTTAGTGTGTGTAAGTATATGTAAGTGCGTGTAAGTACGTGTAAGTGCGCGGAAGTGCGTGTAAGTGCATGTAAATGTGTGTAAGTACGTGTAAATGTGTGTAAGTGCGGGTAAGTGCGTGTAATTACGTGTAAGCACAAGTAAGTGTGTGTAACTGCGTGTAAGTATGTGTAAGTGCGTCTGAGTACGTGTAAGTGCGTGTAAGTATGTAAAACTACGTGAAAGTACATGTAAGTGCATGTAAGTGCATGTAAGTGCGTGTAAGTGCGTGTATGTACGTGTAAGTTCTTATATGTGCGTATAAGTACGTGTAAGTGCGTGTAACTATGTGTGAGTACGTGTAACTGCACGTAAGTGTGTATAAGTGCGTATAATTGTGTGTAAGTGCATGTAAGTGTGTGTAAGTGCATGTAAGTGCGTATAAGTGCATGTAAGTGCATGTAAGTGTGTTTAAGTGTATGTAAGTGTTTGTAAGTCTGTATAAGTACATGTAAGTACGTGTGAGTGCCTGTGAGTTTGTGTAAGTGCGTGTAAGTACGTGTAAGTGTAATGAACTGCGTGTAAGTGTGTGTAAGTGCGTGTAAGTGCGTGTAAGTATTTGTAAGAGTATGCAAGTGTGTGTAAGTGCGTGCAAGTACGTGTAAGTGCATGCAAGTGTGTGTAAGTGCATATAAGTGCGTGTGTGTGCGTGTGTAAGTGCGTGTAAGTGCGTGTTAGTGCATGTAAGTGCATGTAAGTACGTATAAGTGCGTGTAAGTACGTGTAAGTGCGTGTAAGTATGTAAAACTACGTGAAAGTACATGTAAGTGCATGTAAGTGCATGTAAGTGCGTGTAAGTGCGTGTAAGTACGTGTGTGCGTGTGTAAGTGCGTGTAAGTGCGTGTTAGTGCATGTAAGTGCATGTAAGTACGTATAAGTGCGTGTAAGTACGTGTAAGTGCGTGTAAGTATGTAAAACTACGTGAAAGTACATGTAAGTGCATGTAAGTGCATGTAAGTGCGTGTAAGTGCGTGTAAGTACGTGTGTGCGTGTGTAAGTGCGTGTAAGTGCGTGTTAGTGCATGTAAGTGCATGTAAGTACGTATAAGTGCGTGTAAGTACGTGTAAGTGCGTGTAAGTATGTAAAACTACGTGAAAGTACATGTAAGTGCATGTAAGTGCATGTAAGTGCGTGTAAGTGCGTGTAAGTATTTGTAAGAGTATGCAAGTGTGTGTAAGTGCGTGCAAGTACGTGTAAGTGCATGCAAGTGTGTGTAAGTGCATATAAGTGCGTGTGTGTGCGTGTGTAAGTGCGTGTAAGTGCGTGTTAGTGCATGTAAGTGCATGTAAGTACGTATAAGTGCGTATACGTACGTGTAAGTGCGTGTAAGTGCGTGTAAGTACGTGTGAGTATGTGTGAGTGCGTGTGAGTGTGTGTGAGTGTATGTGAGCGTGTGTGAGTGCGTGTGAGTGCATGTGAGTACGTGTGAGTGCGTGTGAGTATGTGTAAGTGCATGTAAGTACGTGTAAGTGCGTGTAAGTGCGTTCAAGTACGTTCAAGTGCGTGCAAGTGCGTGTAAGTGCGTGTAATTGCGTGCAAGTGCGTGCAAGTGCGTGTAAGTGCGTGTAAGTACGTGTGTGCGTGTGTAAGTGCGTGTATGTACGTGTATGTACGTTGTGTGTGTGTAAGTGTGTGTAAGTGCATGTAAGTGCATGTAAGTGTGTGTAAGTGTATGTAAGTGTGTGTAACTGCATGTGAGTGCGTGTGAGTGCGTGTGAGTACGTGTGACTGGGTTCGAGTACGTGTGAATGTGGTTGAGTAAGTGTGAGTACGTGTGAGTGCGTGTAAGTGCGTGTACATGTGTGTAAGTATGTGTAAGTGTGTGTAAGTGTGTACAAGTGCATATAAGTGTGTTTAAGTACGTGTAAGTGCGTGTAAGGGCGTGTAAGTATGTGTAAGTGTGTGTAAGTGCATGTAAGTGCGTTCAAGTACGTGCACCTGCGTGCAAGTATGAGCAAGTGCGTGGAAGTGCGTGTGTAAGTATGTGTATGTGCGTGTAAGTGCGTGTAAGTGTGTGTAAGTGTGTGTAATTTTGTGTAAGTGCGTGTAAGTGCGTGGAAGTGTGTGTAAGTGCATGTAAGTGGGTGTAAGTGCGTGTAAGTGCGTGTATGTGTGTGTATGTGCGTGTCTATGTGTGTAAGTGGGTGTAAGTGCGTGTAAGTGCGTGTATGCGCGTGTATGTGCGTGTCAGTGCATGTAAGTGGGTGTAAGTACGTGTATGTACGTGTGAGTGCGTGTCAGTGCGTGTCAGTGCGTGTCAGTGCGTGACAGTGCGTGTAAGTGCGTGTAAGTGCGTATAAGTGCGTGCAAGTGCGTGTAAGTACGTGTAAGTGCGTGTAAGTGTGTGCAAGTGCGTGCAAATGCGTGTATGTGCGTATGAGTGTGTGTAAGTTTGTGTAAGTGTGTGTATTTGTGTGTAAGTGCACGTAACCGCATCTAAGTGCGTACAAGTGTGGGTAAGTATGTGTAAGTACGTGTTAGTGCGTGTGAGTGCGTGTGAGTATGTGTGAGTGTGTGTGAGTGCGTGTGAGTATGTGTGAGTGCGCGTAAGTGCGTGTAAGTATGTGTAAGTACGTGTACATGTGGGTAAGTGCGTGTAAGTGTGTGTAAGTGCGTGTGAGTGTGTGTGAGTGCGTGTAAGTGCGTGTAAGTGCATGTAAGTGGGTGTAAGTACGTGTATGTACGTGTGAGTGCGTGTCAGTGCATGTAAGTGGGTGTAAGTACGTGTATGTACGTGTGAGTGCGTGTCAGTGCATGTAAGTGGGTGTAAGTACGTGTATGTACGTGTGAGTGCGTGTCAGTGCATGTAAGTGGGTGTAAGTACGTGTATGTACGTGTGAGTGCGTGTCAGTGCATGTAAGTGGGTGTAAGTACGTCTATGTACGTGTCAGTGCGTGTCAGTGCGTGTAAGTGCGTGTGAGTGCGTGTGAGTATGTGTGAGTGCGCGTAAGTGCGTGTAAGTATGTGTAAGTACGTGTACATGTGGGTAAGTGCGTGTAAGTGTGTGTAAGTGCGTGTGAGTGTGTGAGTACATATGAGTGTGTGTGACTGTGTGTAAGTGTGTGTAAGTGCGTGTAAGTGCGTGTAAGTAGGTGTAAGTACGTGTGAGTACGTGTAAGTGCGTGTAAGTGTGTGTAAGTGCGTGTAAGTGCGTCTTAGTGCATTTAAGTACGTATAAGTGTGTATAACCACGTGTAAGTACATGTAAGTGCGTGTAAGTGCGTAAAAGTGTGTGTAAGTGTGTGTAAGTGTGTATACGTATGTGGAAGTGCGTGTAGGTGTGAATAAGTGCATATAAGCACGTGTAAGTATGTGTAAGTGTGTGTAAGTGCGTGTAACTGTGTGTAACTGCGTGTAAGTGTGTGTAAGTATGTGTAAGTGTGTATAAATACGTGTAAGTGCATGTAACTACGTGTAAGTGCGAATTAGTGTGTGTAAGTTCATGTTAGTGTGTGTAAGTGCATGTAAGTGTGTACAAGTGCGTGTAAGTGTGTGTAAGTACGTATAAGTGCATGTAAGTGCGTGTAAGTACGTGTAAGTGCGTATTAGTGTGTGAAAGTACGTGTAACTGCGTGTAAGTGTGTTTAAGTACGTGTAAGTACATGTAGGTACGTGTAAGTGCATGTTACTGTGTGTAAGTGCGTGTAAGTACGTGTAAGTACGAGTAAGTACGTGTAGGTGCGTGTAAGATTGTGTAAGTGCATATAAGTGCATGTAAGTGCATGTAAGTACATGTCATTGCGTGTAACTACAAGTAAGTGGGTGTAGTTGCGTGTAAGTGCGTGTTAGTTCATGTAATCTCTCATTCATGAATGGAAAGAAAAGTACAGGGTGCTAGCATGCACCACACTCTGTTTCCAAGCATGTTTGTACATGGAAAGAAGACCAGCAGACCGCACACAACTCTATACAACAGAACTACTCGCGGCCCACAAAATCGAGGTCTGCCTCTGCGAGACCCTCCTCTCGCCGTATAGTCAACATCCTCCTCGAGAGCTGCGTCTGCTGCCCACATTGCTGCATGTCACCGGAACTGTTGGGCCTGGGCCCGGTGTAGGGCAACCGCTTGACGCTGGTTGAGCAGCCCTCGTAGTGGTCGCGCCGTGCCCTCGGAACAGCCATGCAGGGCGAGACGCCTCTCTGAAGCCGTCGTAGCCCGGCGCAAAACCTCGCCTAGTCCGCGCGAGCAGGGACCCAGGGTCACCATGGCGGGGAAGATGAAGTCGATCTGGTCTCGGACTGCCTGTGTGCGCCACTGCGTACTTCGCCTCCTTCACCCAGATCGCGTCCTGCAGGGCAACCCCCGGCTGCGCATGAGACGCCCGACCAAGGGAGGGACGCTGTGGATTGGCAATGACCACGTCGAGCGCCAACAGGTGACACGTGGCCGCGTCAAGGCAGGTGTTGTCCGGCCGGCCCCCATGAATGATCTCCTCCGGCTCCTCCCATACGCCACCCATGCCGCTCTCACGCATAATCGCCGCCAGCTCACGGACCACCGCGTCGTGGACAGCCTTGGGCCCCCCACCCCACGGGCACCGCAGGACTAGCTGCGGTGCACATGGGTGGAGGTGCACCGCCGCCGGACAGGAGCAAGTTGGCGTGTGGCGGAGGTGCGCGATGGGCAACCCAAGGCGGTAGCGGTAGGAAATGCGCTAATCCTCCGGCGCCATGTAGAGGCGGTCCGCCACGGAGCGCGAGTGCGCCAGCAGCCAGTCTCCCCTGTGCTCTCCCTGCAATGCGACCAAGCGCTGGAGCTGCGGGTGCGCCTCTTGAGGCCCCAAATGTGCCTCGACCACCGCACGTAGCTCGTCCAGGCACCAGTCATGGAGCCTGGAGCTGAGGTCTTGGACAAGGCGGTGGGGGCTGCCCAGCTCGCACTCTGCAAGGCCACCGACCTCCGCGCGGAGGGACTCCGGGTAGCATCGAAGCACCTCCTCTCGGAGATCCAGAAAGGCCCGCGTACCCCAAGGTCCCCTGCGGAGGATACGCCGCTGCTGCTGCTGCTACTGCTGCAAAGGCTGTGAGTGCGACGGCTGCAGCTGACCGGACCACGGCGGCGGCTCCTACGCGCGCTGGGGGAGGCCTGGCAGACAGAGGAGGTGCACAACAGCATACCAGGACTACAGACGGCTACACCAGAAGGACAGCGGGCTCAGGTCCGCCACCGACGCGGGCCCGAGCCCCCCAAGACGGACTGGGAGACGTGCCTGATGCTCTGCGTGGAGGAGCGCCCTGCCCTCTTGGTACGTCTGGACCCCGTTCAGACGTACTCCCGGAGGATGCTGAAGGCGACCTGTGTATCGGGAAGATCAACGAGCGTGTCTAGGGTGGCCTCCACCAGCTGCACTACTGCATCCAGCCTGGCCCCGCAGAGCTCCGCCGTGCTGATGGACGCGCCAAGGACCCCCATCCCGTCCACTACCCGCCGAACCGAGGACAAGCCAGCGGGCACCATGTTGCCAGCTCAGAGGTAGAGCTCATGCTTCTGGGGCTAGACCTCCAACCCCATAGCCGCCAAGCCCTGCCAGAGGGCCCCAAACCCCGTCTCCACAAGGGACGCTGGACCCAGCAGCTATGTGTCATCCAGATAGGCAAAGATCCTGCCAACGCCCCCCATCGCGACCTGTGCCGCCTACAGGGCGGACTACTGCGCCAACACGTACAAGAAAGGGTCGAGAGGGTCCCCCTGGCGGACACCCCTCTCCGAGCGCACGACTGATGGCTGCGTCCCGCCCTGATAGTAGAGGTCCGACGGCTCAGCATAGACCAGGGCGAGGGCCGGGACGAGGCGCTCAAATCCTCGCTGCCGGACTGCCTCAAACACCGCCGCATGCTCCATGGAGTTGACAGCGTTGCAAACCTCGATGCTGAGAAGACCCCAGTCCGGACAGAGGCTCAGCTGCTCGGAGATGGTGTGCATGATAGTGTCCATGCCTGTCGGGGCCCCCACACCATTTTGCAATGGAGCCAATGCCTGTTGCATCTCCTGGCGCGCCGTCGACACAATCAGGCGTGCCAGCAGGCGCCAAATGGCCTCTCCGACCGCGATCGGACGGATACCTCCATCCGGCTTGGCAAAGGCGATGAGCTTGCTGGCCGCAAGGAAGCGGCGGGCAGTCGGGTGAAGCTGGCCGCGGCAGATGGACGCCAGTAGACGAGCGAAGAGGCAGGTGAGGTGCTCATCCCCAACCACAGCCTGGCGGAGGTGGTCAAGGGTAAGGCCAGAGGGCCCAGCTGCGGAACCTCGACTGCAGTACAAGAGGGCCCTCGGACACCGTCCGCATCCGGAAACGTAGCCGGGGCACGACGAGCAGACTCCGCCACCCAGGCCGGGATCGGTTGCTGCGCTGTAGGATGCTTGGCCTCGAGCTGCGCCAGGACTGCGGGGCCCGGAGGTATAAGTTTGTGTAAGTACGTGTAAGTGGGTGTAAGTGCATTTAATTGCGTGTAAGTGCATGTAAGTGCGTGTAAGTACGTGTAAGAGCGTGTAAGTGTGTGCAAGTGTGTGCAAATGCATGTAAGTACGTGTAAGTACGTGAAAGTGCGTGTAAGTACATGTAAGTGCGTGTAAGTGGGTCTAAGTGCGTGTAAGTATGTGTAAGTGCATGCACGTGCGTGTATGTGCGTGTAAGTGCGTGTAAGTCTGTGTTTGTGCACGTAAGTGTGTGTAAGTATGTGTAGGTGCGTGTAAGTTTGTCTAAGTGTGTGTAAGTGTGTAAAAGCATGTGTTAGTGCGTGTAGGTGTTTGTAAGTCCATGTAAGTGCGCGTAACTGTGTGTAAGTGTGTGTAAGTGTGTGTAAGTGTGTGTAAGTGCATGTAAGTACGTTTAAGTGCATGTAAGTATGTGTAAGTGTGTGTAAGTGAGTGTAAGTACGTGTAAATGCGTGTAAGTGCATGTAAGTGCATGTAAGTCATTGTAAGTGCTTGTAAGTGCGTGTAAGTGTGTATAAGTGTATCAAAGTACGTGTAAGTGCATGTAAGTTTCTGTAAGTGTGTGTAAGTTAATGTAAGTGCGTGTACCTGCGGGTAAGTGCGTGTAAGTGCGTGTAAGTGTGTGTTAGTGCGTGTAAGTATGTATAAGTGTGTGTAAATGCATGTAAGTACATGTAAGTGTGTGTAAGTGCGTGTAAGTGCGTGTAATTGCGTGTAAGTACGTAAGTACGTATAAGTGTGTGTAAGTGTGTGTAAGTGTGTATTAATGCGTGTAAGTGTGTGTAAGTGCATGTAAGTACCTGTAACTATGTGTAAGTGCGTGAAAGTGTGTGAAAGTGCGTGTAAGTGCATGTAAGTGCGGGTAAGTGCGTGTAAGTGTCTGTAAGTGTGTGTTGGTGCGTGTAAGTACGTGTACGTACGTGAAAGTGCGAGTAAGTATGTGTAAGTTTATGTTACTGCGTGTAAGTGGGTGTAAGTGCATTTAAGTTCTTGTAAGTGCGTGTAAGTGCGTGTAATAATGTGTAAGTGTGTATAAGTGTACATAAGTGCGTGTAAGTGCATGTAAGTGCGTGTAAGTGCGTGTAAGTATGTGTAAGTGCATGTAAGTGTGTGTAGGTATGTATAAGTATATAGAAGTATGTGCAAGTGTGTGTAAGTGCGTGTAAGTACGTGTAAGTGTGTGGAAGTGCGTATAAGTATGTGGAATGCTGTGTAAGTAGGTGTAAGTGCGTGTAAGTACGTGTAAGTACATGTAAGTACGTGTAAGTGTGTGTAAGTGCATGTAAGTGCATGGAACACTGTCTAAGTAGGTGTAAGTGCGTGTCTGTGCGTATAAGTGCGTGTAAGTGTGTGAAAGTGCGTATACGTACACGTAAGTGCGTGCATCTGCGTGTAAGTGTCTGTAACTGCGTGTAAGTATGTGTAATTGCATGTAAGTGCATGTAAATGCGTGTAAGTGCATGTAAGTGCATACAAGTGCGTGTAAGTGTGAGTAATTATGTGTAAGTGCGTATAAATGCGTATAAGTGCGCGTGAGTACGTGTAACTGCGTGTAACTGCATATAACTGCGTGTAAGTGCGTGTAAGTGCGTATAAGTACTTATAAGTGTGTGTATGTGTGTGTAAGTGCATATAAGTGCATGTAAGTGTGTTTAAGTTTGTGTAAGTGCGTGTAAGTACGTGTAAGTATGTATAAGTGAGTGTAAGTGCGTTTAAGTGCATATAAGTGCGTATAAGTGCGTGTAAGTACATGTAAGTGTGTGTAAGTGCGAGTAAGTGGGTGTAAGTACGTGTAAGTGCGTATTTGTGCGTATACAAATGTGTAACTGCGTGTAAGTACGTATAAGTGTGTGTAAGTACGTATAAGTGTGTGTAACAGCATATAAGTACGTATAAGTGCTGGTGAGTGTGTGTAAGTACGTGTCAGTGTGTGTAAGTGTGTGTAAGTACGTGTAAGTGTGTATAAGTATGTGTAATTGCGTGTAAGTGCATGTAATTACATGTAACTGCGTGTATGTGTGTGTAAGTGCATGTAAATGTGTATAAGTGCGTATAAGTGCATTAAACCGCGTGTAAGTGTGTGACAGTGTGTGTAAGCATGTTTAAGTGTGTGTAAGTATATGTAAGTGCGTGTAAGTGCGTATAAGTGCGTTTAAGTATGTGTAAGTGCGTGTAAGTGTGTGTAAGTACGTGTAAGTGCGTCTAAGTGCGTGTAAGTGCGTGTAAGTATGTGTAAGTGTGTGTAAGTACGTGTAAGTGTGTATATGTGCGTATAAGTGCGTGTAAGTGCGTGTAAGTACGTGTAAGTGTGTGTAAGTGTATGTAAGTGCTTGTAAGTGTGTGTAAGTGCATGGAAGTACGTTAAGTGTACGTAACTATGTAGAAGTGTGTGTAGGTACGTTTAAGTGCGTGTAAGTGCGTGTAAGTGCGTGTAAGTGTGTGTAAGCGTGTGTAACTGCGTGTAAGTGTGTGTAAGTACAGATAAGTGTGTGTAAGTAGGTGTAAATGCATATAAGTGTGTGTAAGTGCGTGTAAGTGCATGTAAGTACGTGTAACTGCATGTAAGTGCGTGTAAGTACATGTAAGTGTGTCTAAGTACATGTATGTGCGTGTAAGTGCATGTAAGTGCGAGTAAGTACGTGTAAGTATATGTAAGTGCTTGTAAGTACGGATAAGTGCGTGTAACTACGTGTAAGTTTGTGTGAGTGCGTGTAAGTGCATGTAAATGTGTGTAAGTACTTGTAAGTGCGTGTAAGTACTTGTAAGTGCGTGTAAGTGCGTATAAGTGCATATAAGTGAGTTTAACTACGTGTAAGTGCGTGTAACTGCGTGTAAGTAAGTGTAAGTGTGTGTAAGCACGTGTAAGTGCGTGTAAGTGCGTGTAAGTGCGTGTTAGTGTACGTAAGTACGTGTAAGTTCATGTAAGTACATGATGCGTGTAAGTGTTTGTAAGTGCGTGTAAGTACGTGTAAGTGCGTGTAAGTACGTGTACTTTCGTGTAAGTACGTGTAAGTGGGTGTAAGTACAAAAAACAGCGTTTAAGTGTGTTTAAGTGTGTGTTAGTGCGTGTAAGTGCGTGTAAGTGCGTGTAAGTGCGTGTAAGTGCATGTTAGTGCCTGTAAGTACGTATAAGTGCATGTAAGTACGTGTAAGTGCATGTAAGTTTTTGTAAGTACGTGTAAGTATGTGTAAGTACGTGTACGTGTGTGTAAGTGCGTGCAAGTGCGTGTAAGTACGTGTAAGTGTGTGTAAGTGCGTGTTAGTGCGTATAACTGCGTGTAAGTGCGTGTAAGAGTATGTAAGTGCGTGCAAGTGTGTGCAAGTGGGGGTAAGTGTGTGTAAGTACGTGGAAGTACGTGTACGTGCGTGTAAGTGCATGTAAGTGCGTGGAAGTGCTTGTAAGTGCATGTTAGTGCATGTAAGTACATGTAAACGTGTGTAAGTGCATGTAAGTATGTATAAGTGCGTGTAACTGCGTGTAAGTGGGTGTAAGTGCATGTAAGTTCTTGTAAGTACGTGTAAGTGCATATAAGTATGTGTAAGTACATGTAAGTGCCCGTAAGTGCGTGTAAGTGCATGCAAGTGCGTGTAAGTGCGTGTAAATGCATGTAAGTGGGTGTAAGTACTTGTAAGTGCGTAAAAGTATGTGAAAGTGCGAACAAGTGCATGCAAGTGTGTGTAAGTACGTGGAAGTGCATGTAAGTGCGTGTAAGTGCCTGTAAGTACGTGTAAGTGTGTATAAGTGCATGTTAGTGCGTATAGGTACGTGTAAGTGCATGTAAGTACATGTAAGTATGTGTAAGTGCGTCTAACTGTGTGTAAGTGGGTGTAAGTGCATGTACGTTCTTGTAAGTGCATGTAAGTACGTGTAAGTGCGTGTAAGTAGGTGTAAATGCGTGTAAGTGTGTGTAAGTGCATGTAAGTGCGTGTAAGTGCATGGAAGTGTGTGTAAGTCTGTGTAAGTATGTGTAAGTATGTACAAGTGTGTGCAAGTGCGTGTAAGTGCGTGGAAGTGCATGTAAGTATATGTAACTGCATGTAAGTGTGTGTAAGTGTGTGTAAGTGAGTGTAAGTACACGTAAGTACGTGTATGTGTGTATAAGTGCGTTAAAGTGCATGTGAGTGCATGTATATGCATGTAAGTGTGTGTGAGTAAGTGCATGTAATTGCGTGTAAGACGTGTAAGTGCGTGTAAGTGCGTGTAAGTGTGTGTAAGTGCATGTAAGTACTTGTAAGTGTGTGTAAGTGCGTGGAAGTGCGTGTAAGTGTGTGTAACTGCGTGTAAGTGTGTGTTACTGCGTGTAAGTGTGTGTAAGTGCATGTAAGTACGTGTAAGTGCGTGTAAATGCGTGTAAGTGCGTGTAAGTACGTGTAAGTACATGTAAGTGCGTGTAATTATGTATAAGTGCGTATAAGTGCGTGTAAGTACGTGTAAGTGCGTATAAGTGCATGTAAGTACGTGTAAATGGGTATAAGTGCGTGTAAGTGCGTGTAAGTGTGTGTAAGTGTGTGGAAGTACGTGTAAGTGCGTGTAAGTATGTGTAAGTGCATGTAAGTGTGTGTAAGTGCGCGTAACTGCGTGTTAGTACATGTAAGTGTGTGTAAGTGCGTGTAAGTGCGTGTACATGCATGTAAGTGCTTGTAAGTGCGTATAAGTACGAGTGAGTGCGTATAAGTACGTGTAACTACGTATAAGTGTGTCTAACCCTGTGTAAGTGAGTGTAAGTGCGTGTAAGTGTGTGTAAGTGCGTCTAAGTACATATAACTGCGTGTAGGTGTGTGTAAGTGTGTGGAAGTATGTGTAAGTGTGTGTAATTGCATGTAAGTTTGTGTACATGTGCGTAAGTGTGTGTAAATGCATTTATTTGCGTGTAAGTGCATGTAAGTACATGTAAGTGCGTGTAAGTGCGTACAAGTACGTGTAAGTGTGTGCGAGTGCGTTTGAGTGTAAGTGCGTGTAAGTGTGTGTAAGTACATGTAAGTACATATAAGTGCGTGTAAGTGCGTGTAAATGTGTGTATGTGTCTGTAAGTACGTGTAAGTACGTGTAAGTGCGTGTAAGTGTGTGTATGTGCGTGTAAGTACTTGTAAGTGCGTATAAGTGCGTGTAAGTATGTGCAAGTGCGTGTAAGTGCATGTAAGTGTGTGTAAGTACGTATAAGTACATGTAGGTGCGTATAAGTCCGTGTAAGTGCGCGTAAGTGCGTGTCAGTGCGTATAAGTGCATGTTAGTGTATGCAATGACGTGTAAGTGCGTGTAAGTGCCTGTAAGTACGTGTAAGTGCGTGTAACTACGTGTGTGTACGTGCAAGTGCATGTTAGTGCGTGTAAGTGTGTGTAAGTGCATGTGGGTGTGTGTAAGTGTGTGTAAGTGCTTGTAAGTACGTGTAAGTGTGTGTAAGTACGTATAAGTATGTATAAGTGTGTGTAAGTACCTGTAAGTGCGTGTAAGTGCGTGTAAGTGTGTGTAAGTACGTGTAAGTGCGTGTAGGTACATGTAAGTCTGTGTAAATGTACGTAAGTGTGTGTAAGTACGTGTAAGTGCGTGGAAGTGTGTATAAGTGTGTGTAAGTGTGTGTAGGTGCGTGTAAGTGCGTGTAAGCATGTGTATGTGCGTGTAAGTACGTGTAAGTGTATGCAAGTGCGTGTACATATGTGTAAGTGCGTATAAGTGCGTGTAAGCACATGTAAGTGTGTGTAACTGCGTGTAAGTGTGTTTAAGTGCGTGTAAGTGTGTGTAAGTTTGTGTAAGTGCATGTAAGTGCATATGAGTACCTATAAGTGCATGTAAGTACGTGTAAGTGCATGTAAGTGTGTGTAAGTATGTGTAAGTGTGTGTAAGTACATGTAAGTACGTGTCAGTGCGTGTAAGTGCGTATAATCACGTGTAAGTGCATGTAAGGACATGAATGTGTGTGTAAGTGTATGCAAGTACGTATAAGTACGTGTAAGTGTGTGTAAGTGCCTGTAAATGCGTGTAAGTGCATGTAAGTGCGTGTAATTGCGTGCAAGTCTTTATAAGTGCGTGTAAGTATGTGTAAGTGCGTGTACGTGCGTATAAGTTCAAATAAGTTTGTGTAAGGGCATGTAAGTGCAATTAACTACGTATAAGTGCGTATACGTGCATGTAAGTGCGTATAAGTGCATGTAATTGTGTTTAAGTGTGTGCAAGTGCGTGTAAGTGCGTGTAAGTGCGTGTTAGTACGTGTGAGTGCATATAAGTACGTGTAAGTGCGTGTAGGTACGTGTAAGTCCATGTAAGTGCGCGTACGTACATGTAAGTGTGTGTAAGTTCATGTAAGTGTGAGTAAGTGCGTATTGGTACGTGTAAGTGCGTGTAAGTGTGTGTAAGTGTGTGTAAGTACATGTAAGTGCGTGTAAGTGCATGTAAGTGCGTGTAAGTAGGTGTAAGTGTATGTAAGTACGTGTATGTATCTGTAACTGCGTGTAAGTACGTGCATGTGTGAGTAAGTGCATGTAAGTACGTGTAAGTGTGTATACGTGCGTGTAAGTGTGTGTAAGTGCATGTAAGTGGATGGAAGTGCGTGTAAGTATGTGTAAGTACCTGTATGTGTGGGTAAGTACATGTAAGTACGTGTAAGTGTGTGCAAGTGCGTGTAAGCATGTGTAAGTGTGTGTAACTACGTGTAAGTGCGTGTAAGTGTATGTAAGTGCGTGTAAGTGCATGTAAGTGCGTGTAAGTGCTTGTAAGTGCGTGTAAGTGTGTATAAGTATGTGTAACTGCGTGTAAGTGCGTGTAACTACGTGTACGTGTGTGTAACAGCGTGTAAGTGCGTATGAGTGCTTGTAAGTGCGTGCAAGTGCATGTAAGTATGTGTAAGAGTGTGTAAGTGCATGTAAGTACGTGTAAGTACGTGTAAGTGTTTGTAAGTATGTGTAAGTACGTGTAAGTGCGTGTAAGTGTGTGTAAGTTTGTGTAAGTGCGTGTAAGTGTGTGTAAGTACAATTAACTACGTGTAAGTGCGTGTAAGTGCATCTAAGTGCGTGTAAGTGTGTGTACGTCTGTGCAAGTACATCTAAGTGCATGTAAGTACGTGTAAGTGCATGTAAGTGCGTGTTAGTGCGTGTAAGTGAGTGTAAAAACGCGCAAATGTGTATATGTATGTGTAAGTGTGTGCAAGTGCGTGCAACTGCGGGTAAGTGCGTGTAAGTGTGTGTTAGTGCGTGTAAGTATGTGTAAGTGTGTGCAATTGTGTGTAAGTGCGTATAAGTCCGAGTAAGTGTGTAGAAGTGCGTGTAAGTTCTTGTAAGTACTTGTAAGTGCGTGTAATTGCGTATAAGTGTATATAAGTGCGTGTTAGTTTGTCTGAGTGTGTGTAAGTACGTGCAAGTGCGTTTAAGTAAGTATAATTGTGTGTTAGTGCGTGTAAGTATGTGTATGTACGTGGAAGTACGTCTAAATGTGATTTAGTGCGTGTAAGTGCGTATAAGTGCGTGTAAGTGCGTGTAACTGCGTGTAAGTGCGTGTAAGTGCATGTAATTGCGTGTATGTCTTTGTAAGTGTGTGTAAGTACGTGTGAGTATGTGTAAGTCCGTGTAAGTACCTGTTAGTGTGTGTAAGTACGTGTAAGTGCGTGTAGGTACGTGTAAGTCCGTGTAAATGCACGTAAGTATGTGTAAGTGTGTGTAAGTGCGTGTAAGTGTGTGTAAGTGTGTGTAAGTACGTGTAAGTGCGTGTAAGTGCATGTAAGTCTATGTAAGTACGTGTAAGTGTGTGTAAGTGCGTGTAAATGCGTGTAAGTGCATGTAAGTGCGTGTAAGCACGTGTTAGTGCGTGTAACTCCGTGAAAGTGCATGTAAGTGCGTGTAAGTGCGTGTAAGTATGTATAAGTGCATGTAAGTTTGTGTAAGTGTATGTAAGTACGTGTAAGTGCGTGTAAGTGCGTGTATTTTTGTGTAAGTACGTGTAAGTGCACGTAAGTGTGTGTAAGTGTGTATTAGTGTGTGTAAGCACGTGTTAGTTTGTGTAATTGCGTGAAAGTGCATGTAAGTGCGTGTATGTGCGTGTAAGTACGTATAAGTGCGCGTAAGTGCGTGTAAGTGCATGTAAGTGCGTGTAAGTGCATGTAAGTGCATGTAAGAACGTGTAAGTGGGTGTAAGTACGTATAAGTGTGTGTTACCGCGTGTAAGTACGTGTAAGTGTGCATAAGTGCGTGTAACTGCGTGTAAGTGCGTGTAAGTGTGTATAAGTGCGTGTAAGTGCGTGTAAGTGCATGTAAGTGTGTGTAAGTGCATGTAAGTGCATGTAAGTGCGTGTAAGTGCGTGTAAGTGTGTGCAAGTGCGTGTAAGTACAAGTAAGTGTGTGTAACTGTGTCTAAGTGCGTGTAAGTGTGTGTAAGTGCGTGTAAGTGCATGCAAGTGTGAGTATGTGCTTGTAAGTGCGTGTAAGTGCGTGTAAGTATGTATAAGTGCGTGTAACTACGTGTAAGTGTGTGTAACTGCGTGTACATGTGTGTAAGTGCGTGTAAGTGCGTATAAGTGCGTATAAGTGCATGTAAGTACGTGTAATTGCATGTAAGTACGTGTAAGTACGTGTAAGTGCGTGTAAGTACGTGTAAGTACGTGTAAATGTTTGTAAGAGCATGTAAGTATGTGTAAGTGCATGTAAGTGTGTGTAAGTTTGTATACGTCCGTGTAAGTACGTGTAAGTACTATTAACTGCGTGTAAGTGCGTGTAAGTGCGTATAAGTGCGTGTAAGTACGTGTAAGTGCATGTACGTGTGTGCAAGTGCGTGTAAGTACGTGTAAGTGCGTAAAAGTGTGTGTAAGTGTGTGTAAGTGCATATACGTGCGTGTAAGTGCGTGAAAGTGCGTGTAAGTGCATGTAAGTGCGTGTAAGTGTATGGAAGTATGTCTAATTGTGTGAAAGTCTTTGTAAGTGTATGTAAGTACGTGTAAGTACGTGTAAGTGCATATAAGTTTGTGTAAGTGTGTGTAAGTGCGTGTAAGTATAATTAACTGCGTGTAAGTGCGTGTAAGTGTGTGTAAGTACCAGCAAATGCGTGTAAGTATGTGTAAGGGTGTGCAAGTGCATGTAACTGCGTGTAAGTGCGTGTAAGTGTGTGTAAGTACGTGTAAGTACACATAAGTCTGTGTAAGTGCATGTAAGTGCGTGTAAGTTCTTGTAAGTGCTTGTAAGTGCGTGTAACTATGTGTAAGTGTGTGTAAGTGCGTGTAAGTATGTGTAAGTGCGTGTAAGTGCGTGTAAGTACGTGTGAGTGCATGTAAGTGCATGTAAGCGTGTGTAAGTATGTGCAATTTCGTGTAAGTGCGTGTTAGTGTGTGTAAGTGCATGGTAGTGCGTTTAAGTGCGTGTAGATGCGTATAAGTGTGTGTAAGTACGTGAAAGTGCATGTAGGTACGGGTATGTCTGTCTACGTACGCGCAAGTGCGTGAAAGTGCGTGTAAGTACGTGTAAGTGTGTGTAAGTTTGTGTAAGTGCATGTAAGTGTGTGTAAGTGCGTGTAAGTGTATACAAGTGCCTGTATATGCGCGGAAGTACATGTGAGTGCGTATAAGCACATGTAAGTGCATGTAACTTCGTGTAAGTGCATGTAAGTATGTGTAAGTGCGTGTAAGTGTGTGTAAGTATGTGTAAGTGTATGTAAGTGCATATAAGGGTATGTAAGTGTGTGTAAGTTTGTGTAAGTGCGTGTAAGTGTGTGTTAGTGCATGTAACTGCGTGTAAGTGCATGTCAGTGCGTGTAAGTACGTGTATGTATGTGTAAGTGTGTGTAAGTACGTGTAAGTGCGTGTAAGTGCATGTAAGTACGCTTAGGTGTGTATTGGTGCGTGTAAGTATGTGTAAGTGCGTGTGAGTACGTGTAAGTGCGTGTAAGTGTGCATAAGTGTGTGTAAGTGTGTGTAAGTAGGTGTAAGTGCGTGTAATTGCGTGTAAGTATGTGTAAGTGCGTGTTATTGTATGTAAGTCTTTGTAAGTGAATGTAAGCACGTGTAAGTGCGTGTAAGTGCGTGTAAGTTTGTGTAAGTGCATTTAAGTGCAATTAACTGTGTGTAAGTACGTGTTAGTCTTATGCAAGTACGTGTAAGTGCGTGTAAGTGCGTGTAGGTGTGTGTTAGTGTGTGTAAGTATGTGTAAGTGCGTGTAAGTGTGTGTAAGTAGGTGTAAGTGCATGTGAGTGTGTGCAAGTGTGTGTAAGTGTGTGTAAGTGCGTATAAGTGTGTGTGAGTGCATGTAAGTATGTATAAGTGCGTGTAAGTGCGTGTAAGTGTGTGTAAGTGTGCATAAGTGCGTCTAAGTATGTGTGAGTGTATACAAGTGTGTGTAAGTGCGTGTTAGTGTGTGTAAGTGCGTGTAAGTGTATGTCGGTGCGTGTAAGTGCGTGTACGTGTGTATAAGTGCGTGTAGGTTGGTGTAAGTGCGTGTAAGTGCATATAAGTACGTAGAAGTGCGTGTAAGTTAGTGTAAGTACGTGTAAGTGCGTGTAACTTTGTGTTAGTGCATGTAAATGCGTGTAAGTGCATGTAAGTACGTGTAAGTACGTGTAAGTGTGTCTAAGTGCATGTAGGTGGGTGTAAGTGCATGTAAGTGTGTGTAAGTGCGTATAAGTGCGTGTAAGTGTGTGTATATGCGTGTAAGTACGTGTAAGTGTGTGTAAGTATGTGTAAATGTGCGTAAGTGTGTGTAAGTGTGTGTAAGTGCGTGTAAGGTCTTGTAAGTGCTTGTAAGTGTATGGAACTGCGTGTAAGTGTGTATAAGTGGATATAAGTGCGTGTAAGTACGTGTAAGTACGTGTAAGTGCGTGTAAGTGCATGTTAGTGCGTGTAAGTATGTGTGAGTGCATGTAAGTGCATGTAAGTGTATGTAAGTGCGTGTAAGTGCGTGTAAGTACGTGTAAGTGTATGTAAGTGCATGTAAGTGCGTGTAAATGTGTGTAAGTGCGTGTAAGTATGTGTAAGTGTGTGTAAGTACGTGTAAGTACGTGTCGGTGAGAGTAAGTCCGTGTAAGTGCGCATAAGTGCGTGTAAGTGTGTGTAAGTGTGTGTAAGAGTGTATAAGTGTGTGTAAGCACGTGTAAGTACGTGTAAGTATGTGTAAGTGCGTGTAAGTGTGTGTAAGTGCGTGTAAGTGCGTGTAACTGCGTGTAAGTGCGTGTAAGTGTGTAAGTGCGTATAAGTGCGTATAAGTACGTGTAAGTGCATATAACTACGTGTACCTGTGTGTAAGTGTGTGTAAGTTAGTATAAGTGCGTGTAAGTGCGTGTAAGTACGTGCAAGTACGTGTAAGTGCGTGCTAGTGTGTGTAAGTGTGTGTAAGTGTGTGTAAGTACGTGTAAGTATGTGTAGGTACGTGTAACTGCGTGTAAGTGGGTGTAAGTAAATGTAAGTTTTTGTAAGTATGTGTAAGTGCGTGTAAGTGCGTGTAAGTGTGCGTAAGCACGTGTAAGTGCATGAAAGTGCGTGTAAGTACGTGCAAGTGCATGTTAGTGCGTGTAAGTGTGTGTAATTGCGTGTAAGTGTGTGTAAGTATGTGTAAGTACGCACAAGTGCGTGCAACTGCGTGAAAGTACGTGTAAGTGCATGTAAGTGTGTGTATGTATGTGTAAGTGCATAGAACACTATGTAAGTAGGTGTAAGTGTGTGTGAGTGCGTGTATGCACGTGTAAGTGCGTGTAACTGCATGTAAGTGCATGTAATTACATGTAAGTGCATGTTAATGCGTATAAGTGCGTGTAAGTCCGTATAAGTGTGTGTAAGTATATACAAGTGCGTGTAAGTACGTATAAGTGCGTGTAAGTACGTGTCAGTACGTGTAACAGTGTGTAACTGCGAGTAATTACATGTAGGTGCATATAAGTGCGTGTAAGTTCTTGTAAGTGCTTGTAAGTGCGTGTAATTGCGTGTAAGTGCGTATGAGTATGTGTTAGTGCGTGTAAGTGCGTGTAAGTGTGTGTAAGTGGTTATAAGTGCGTGTAAGTGCGTGTAAGTATGTGTAAGTGCGTGTAAGTGCTTGTAAGTATGTCTAAGTGCATGAAGCTGCGTGTAAGTGCGTGTAAGTATGTGTAAGTGCGTGTAAGTGCATGTAAGTATGTGTCAGTGTGTGTAAGTGAAAGTAAGTGTGTATAAGTGTATGTAAGTGCGTGTAAGTACGTGTAAGTGCATGTAAGTGCGTGTAAGTGTGAGTAAGTACGTGTAATTGCGTGTAAGTGCGTATTTGTGCGTATAAGTGCGTGTAAGTATGTGTAAGTGCATGTAAGTACGTGTAAGTATGTATAAGTATGTGTAATTGCGTGTAAGTGCGTGTAAGTACATGTAAGTGCGTGTAAGTGTGTGTAAGTACGTGTAAGTACGTGTAAGTGCATACAAGTGCGTGTAAGTGCGTATAAGTATGTGTAAGTGCGTATAAGTGCGTGTAAGTTCTTGTAACTGCGTGTAATTGCGTGTAAGTGCGTGTAAGTGTGTGTAAGTGTGTGCAGATGCTTGTAACTGCGTGTAAGTGCGTTTAAGTGTGTGTAAGTACGTGTAAGTATGTGTAAGTATGTGTAAGTGTGTGTAAGTGCATGTAAGTGCGTGTAAGTGTGTGTAAGTGCGTGTAAGTACGTGTAAGTATGTGTAAGTGCGTGTAAGTGTGTGTAAGTATGTGTACGTCCGTATAAGTGCGTGTATGTGTATGTAAGTATGTGTAAGTGCATATAAGTGTGTGTAAGTGCGTGTAAGTACGTGTAAGTGAGTATAAGTGCGTGTAATTCCGTGTAAGTGCGTGTAAGTGCGTGTAAGTGCATGTAAGTGTATGTAAGTGCATGTAAGTGCATGTAAGTGCGCATTACTGCGTGGAAGTATGTATGAGTGCGTGTAACTGCATGTAAGTGCGTATAAGTGCGCGTAAGTCCTTGTAAGTACGTGTAAGTACGTGTATGTGCGTATACGTACGTGTAACTGTGTGTAAGTGTGTGTAACTACGTGTAAGTGTGTGTAAGTACGTGTAAGTAGGTGTTGGTGCGTGTAACTGCGTGTAAGTGCATGTAAGTGGGTGCAAGTGCGTGTAAGTGTATGTAAGTATTTGAAAGTGCGTATAAGTACGTGTAAGTGCGTATAAGTACGTGTAAGTTTGTGTAAGTGTGTGTAAGTGTGTATTAGTGCAATTAACTACGTGTAAGTGCATGTAAGTGCATGGAAGTATATGTAATTGTGTGTAAGTCTTTGCAAGTGCATGTAAGTACGTGTAAGTTCTTGTAAGTGCGTGTAAGTTTGTGTAAGTGCGTGTAAGTGCGTGTAAGTGCAATTAACTGTCTGTAGGTGCGTGTAAGTGCTTGTAAGTACGTGCAAATGCGTGTCAGTATGTGTAAGTGTGTGCAAGTGCGTGTAACTGCTTGTAAGTGCGTGTAAGTGTTAGCTAGTGCCCGTAAGTATGTGTAAGTGCGTGTAAGTATGTGTAAGTACGTGTAAGTGCGCGTAAGTGCGTGTAAGTGCATGTAAGTGCGTGTAAGTTTGTATAAGTGCTTAAAAGTCCGTGTAATTGCGTGTAAGTGTGTGTAAGTGTGAAAGTGCTTTTAAGTACGTGTAAGTGCGTGTAAGTACGTGTAAGTGCGTGTAAGTACGTGTATGTAGGTGTGATTGTATGTAAATGCGTGTAAGTACGTGTAAGTATGTTTAAGAGCGAGTACGTGCGTGTAAGTGTGAGTAAGTGTGTGTAAGTGCGTGTAAGTGCGTGTAGGTGCGTGTAAGTGTGTGAAAGTACGTGAAAGTACATGTAGGTACGTGTAAGTCTGTCTAAGTACGCGTAATTGCGTGTAAGTGGGTGAAAGTACGTGTAAGTGTGTATAAGTGTGTGTGTAAGTGCATGTAAGTGCGTGTAAGTGCGTGTAAGTGCGTGCAAGTTTAGGTAAGTGCGTATAAATGCGTGTAAGTACATGTAAGTATGTGTAAACACGTGTAAGTGCGTGTAACTGCGTGTAAGTGCATGTATGTATGTATAAGTGCGTGTAAGTGCGTGTAGGTATATGTAAGTGTATGTAAGTGCGTATAATTGTATGTAAGTGTGTGTAAGTTTGTGTAATTGCGTGTGAGTGCATTTAAGTGCGTATAAGTGCCTGTAAAAGTGCGTAAGTATGTGTAAGTGTGTGTAAGTGTGTATTAGTGCATATAAGTGCGTGTAAGTGCATATCACTGCGTGTAAGTACGTATAAGTACGTGTAAGTGCGTGTAAGTGCGTGTAAGTGCGTGTCAGTGCATGTAAGTACGTGTAGGTGTGTGTAAGTGTGTGTAAGTGCATGTAAGTGCGTGTAAGTACGTGTAAGTGCGTGTAATTGTGTGTAAGTCTTTGTAAGTGCGTGTAAGTACGTGTAAGTATATGTAAGTGTGTGTACATTCATGTAAGTGCATGTAAGTGCATGTTTGTGCAATTCACTGCATGGAAGTGTGTGTAAGTGCGTGTAAGTGCGTGTAAGTACTTGTAAGTGCGTGTGAGTGTGTGCAAGTGCGAGTAAGTGCTTGTAAGTATGCATAAGTATGTGTTAGTGCATGTAAGTATGTGTAAGTGCATGCAAGTGTGTGTAAGTACATGTAAGTGCACATAAGTGTGTGTAAGTACGTGTAAGTGCGTGTAAGTGTGTATAATTTTGCGCAAGTACGTGTAAATGCGTGTAATTGTGTGTAAGTCTTTGTAAGTGCGTGTATGTACATGTATGTGTGTGTAAGTGCGTCTAAGTTTGTGTAAGTGCGTGTAAGTGCAACTTACTGTGTGTAAGTGCGTGTAAGTGCTTGTTTGTGTGTGCAAGTGCGTGTAAGTATATGTAGGTGTGTGTAGGTGTATATTAGTGCGTGTAAGTGTGATTAAGTGCGTGTAAGTCCGTGTAAGTGTGTGTAAGTGCATGTGAGTGTGTGCAAGTGCGTGTAAGTATGTGTAAGTGCGTGTAAGTGCGTGTAAGTACGTGTAAGTGCGTATAAGTTCGCTTAAGTGTGTGTAAGTGTGTGTAAGTTCTTGTAAGTGCTTGTAAGTGCGTGTAATTGCTTGTAAGTGCGTATAAATGCGTGTAAGTACATATAAGTGCGTGTAAGTGCATGTTAGTGCGTGTAAGTGCGTATAATGGCGTGTAAGTACATGTAAGTGCATGTAAGTATGTGTGAGTGTATGTAAGTGCGTGTAAGTGCATGTATGTTTGTGTAAGTGAGTGTAAGTTGGTGGAAGTGCGTGTAAGTGCATATAAGTACGTATAAGTGCGTGTAAGTGTGTGTACGTATGTGTAAGTGCGTGTAAGTGTGTGTTAGTACATGTAAATGTGTGAATGTGCATGTAAGTGCGTGTAAGTAAGTATGAGTGCGTGTAAGTGCGTGTAAGTGTGTATAAGTGCGTGTAAGTGCATGTTAGTGCGTGTAAGTGCGTGGAGTGCGTGTAAGTGCGTGTAAGTGCGTGTAAGTACATGTAACGTCATGTAATTGCATGTAAGTATTGGTAAGTACGTGTAAGTACGTGTAAGTACATGTAAGTGCATGTACATTTGTGTAAGTGCGTGTAAGTGCGTGTAAGTGCAATTAATAGCGTATAAGTGCGTGTAAGTGCGTGTAAGTGTGTATAAGTACGTGCAAGTACGTGTGAGTGTATGCAAGAGCGTGTAAGTGCGTGTAAGTGTGTGTTAGTACGTATAAGTATGTGTAAGTCCGTGTTAGTGCGTGAAAGTGCGCCTAAGTACGTGTAAGTGTGTGTAAGTGCATGTAGGGTCTTGTAAGTGCTTGTAAGTGCGTGGAATTGTGTGTAAGTGCGTATAAGTGCATGTAAGTGTGTATAAGTGCATATAATTGCTTGTAAGTGCGTGTAAGTGCGTGTAAGTGAATGTAAGTGCGTGTAAGTACGTGTAAGTACGTGTGAGTGCATGTTAGTACGTGTAAGTGCGTGTAAGTGCGTGTAAGTGCATGTGAGTACGTGTAAGTGTATGTACGTGCATGTAAGTACGTGTAAGTGTGTGTAAGTACGTGTAAGTCCGTGTAAGTGCGCGTAAGAAGGTGTAAGTACGTGTAAGTGTGTGTTAGAGTGTTTAAGTGTGTGTAAGCGCATGTAAGTGCCTGTAAGTACGTGTACATGCGTGTAAGTGCATGTAAGTGCGTGTAAGTGCATGTAAGTATGTGTAAGTGCGTAAGTGGGTATAAGTGCGTATAAGCACGTATAAGTGCATATAACTACGTCTAACTGCGTGTAAGTGCGTGTACGTTAGTGTAAGTGCGTGTAAGTGCGTGCAAGTATGTGTAAGTGCGTGTAACTGCATGTAAGTGGGTGTAAGTGCATGTAAGCTCTTGTAAGGACAAGTTAGTGTGTGTAAGTGTGTGTAAGTGCGTGTAAGTACGCGTAAGTACGTGTAAGTGCATGTAAGTGTGTAAGTACGTGTAAGTGCATGTTAGTGCGTGTAAGTGCGTGTAAGTACGTATAAGTGTGTGTAAGTATGTGTAAGTACGTACAAGTTTGTGCAAGTGCGTGTAAGTGCGTGTAAGTGTGTGTAAGTGTGTGTATGTATGTGTAAGTGCGTAGAACACTATGTAAGTATGTGTAAGTGCGTGTAAGTGTGTGTATGTACGTGTAAGTGCGTGTAACTGCATGTAAGTGCGTGTAAGTGTGTGTAAGTCCGTATAAGTGTATGTAAGTGTATGCAAGTGCGTGTAAGTATGTGTAAGTGCGTGTAAGTACGTGTAAGTACGTGTACCTGTGTGTAACTCTGAGTATTTATGTTTACGTGTGTGTAAGTGCGTGTAAGTTCTTGTAAGTACTTGTAAGTGCGTGTAATTGCGTGTAAGTGAGTATAAGCACGTCTAAGTGCGTGTAAATGGTTGTAAGTGTGTGTAAGTGCGGGAAAGTGTGTGTAAGTGCGTGCGAGTGCGTGTAAGTACGTCTAATTGCATGTAAGTGCATGTAAGTGCATGTAAGTGTGTGTAAGTGCGTGTAAGTACATGTATGTGCGTGTAAGTGTGTGTAAGTACGTGTAAGTGTGTATAAGTGTGTGTATGTGCGTGTAAGTGCTTGTAAGTGCGTGTAAGTGCGTGTAAGTGTGAGTAAGTACGTGTAATTGTGTGTAAGTGCGAATTCGTGCGTATAAGCCATGTAAGTACGTGTAAGTGCATGTAAGTGCCTGTAAGTATGTGTAAGTATGTGTAAACTCGTGTTAGTGTGTGTAAGTGCGTGTAAGTGCGTGTAAGAGTGTGTAAGTGCGTGTAAGTACGTGTAAGTGCATTTAAGTGCGTGTAAGTGCGTATGAATACGTGTAAGTGCATATAAGTGCGTGTAAGTTTGTGTAACTGTGTGGTATTGCGTGTAAGTGCGTGTAAGTGCATGTAACTACGTACAAGTGTGTGCAAGTGCATGTAACTGCGTATAAGTTCGTTTAAGTGTATGTAAGTAAGAGTAAGAGTGTGTAAGTGTGTGTAAGTGCGTGTAAGTGTGTGTAAGTGCGTGTAAGTGTGTATAAGTGCGTGTAAGTATGTATAAGTATGTGTAAGTGCGTGTAAGTGTGTGTAAGTAGGTGTAAGTCCGTATAAGTGCATGTAAGTGTATGTAAGTATGTGTTAGTGCATGTAAGTGCGTGTAAGTGTGTGTAAGTCCGTTCAAGTGCGTGTAAGTGCGTGTAAGTGCATGTAAGTGTATGTAAGTGCATGTAAGTGCATGTAAGTGCGCGTAACTGCGTGGAAGTACGTATAAGTGCGTGTAAGTGTGTGAAAGTGCATGTAAGTGCGTGCAAGTGCTTGTAAGTGCGTGTAAGTATGTGTAAGTGGGTATAAGTGCGTGTAGCTACGTGTAAGTGCGTGTAACTATATGTAAGTGTGTGTAAGTGTGTGTAAGTATGTGTAAGTGTGTGTAAGTGCGTGTAAGTACGTGTAAGTACGTGTAAGTGCGTATAAGTGTGTTTAAGTGTGTGCAAGTGCGTGTAAGTACATGTAAGTGCATGTAAGTGCGTGGAAGTGCGTGTAAGTATGTGTAAGAGTGTGTAAGTGCGTGTAAGTGAGTGTAAGTGTGTGTAAGTGCGTGTAAGTGCGTATAACTGCGTATAAGTGTGTGTAAGTGCGTGTAAGTACGTGTAAGTACGTGTAAGTACGTGTGAGTGCAATTAAGTAAATGTAAGTGTGTGTAAGTACCTGTAAGTGCGCGTAGGTGCGTGCACGTCCATGTAAGTACGCATAAGTATGTGTAAGGGTGTGTGAGTGTGTGTTATTTTGTGTAAGTATGTGTAAGTGCATGTAAGTGATATCAGTGCGTGTAAGCATGTGTAAGTACGTGTACCTGCATGTAAGTACATGTAAGTGTGTGTAAGTGCGTGAAAGTACATGTAAGTACGTGTAAGTGTATATAAGTATGTGTGAGTGCTTGCAAGTGTGTGTAAGTGCGTGTAAGTGAATGTAAGTGTGTGTAAGTGCGTCTAAGTGCGTGTAAGTGTGTGTAAGTGCCTGTAAATGTGTGTAAGTGCATGTAAGTGTGTGTACGTGCGTGTAAGTACGTGTAAGTGCGTGTAAGTGCATGTAAGTTCATGTAAGTCCGTGTAAGTGCGTATAACTGCACGTAAGTACATATAAGTGCGTGTAAATGCGTGTAAGCATGTGTAAGTCCGTGTAAGTGCGTATAACAGCATGTAAGTATGTGGAAGTGCGTGTAAGTGCGTGTAAATACGTGTTAGTGCGTGTAAGTGTCTGCAAGTACGTGTAAGTGTGTGTAAGTGGATGTAAGTGTGTGTAAGTCTGTCTAAGTGTGTATGAGTATGTGTAAGTACGCGTAAGTGCATGTAAGTGCCTGTAAGTACGTATAAGTGCACATAAGTACGTGTAAGTGTGTGTCAGTGTGTGTAAGTGCATGTAAGTGCGTGTAACTACGTGTAACTACGTGTAAGTGCGTGTAAGTGCGGGTAAGTGCGTGTAAGTGCTTGTACATATGGATAAGTGTGGGTAAGTACGTGTAAGTGCTTGTGAGTGCGTGTAAGTGTGTGTAAGTGCATGTAAGTGTGTGTTAGTGCGTGTAAGTACTTGTAAGTGCGTGTAAGTGTGTCTAAGTACATGTAAGTGCGTGTAAGTGCGTGTAAGTGCGTGTAAGTGCGTGTAAGTGTGTGTAAGTGCGTGTAAGT
>SZWC01007380.1:52643-63844 GCA_023375785.1 Penium margaritaceum | reverse complement strand
GTGTAAGTACGTGTAAGTGCGTGTAAGTGCGTGTAAGTGTGTGTAAGTGCGTGTAAGTGCGTGTAAGTGCGTGTAAGTGCATGTAAGTCCGTGTGAGTGCATGTAAGTGCGTGTAAGTGCGTGTAAGTGCGTGCAAGTGCGTGTAAGTGTATGTAAGTGCGTGTAAGTGCGTGTAAATGTGAGTAAGTGCGTATAAGTGCGTGTAAGTGTGTGCAAATACGAGTAAGTACGTGTAGGTGAGTGTAAGTCCGTGTAAGTGCACGTAAGTACGTGTAAGTGCGTGTAAGTGTGTGTAAGAGTGTAACAGTATTTGTAAGTGCTTGTAAGTGCGTGTAAGTGCGTGTAAGTGCGTATAAGTGCGTGTAAGTGCATGTAAGTACGTGTGAGTGCATGTAAGTGCGTATAAGTGCGTGTAAGTGTGTGTAAGTGCGTGTAAGTGCGTGTAAGTGTGTGTAAGTGTGTGTAAGTGCGTATAAGTGCGTGTAAGTGCGTGTAAGTATGTGTAAGTACGTGTAAGTGCACGTAAGTGCATGATAGTGCGTGTATGTGTGTGTAAGTGCGTGTAAGTGTGTGTAAGTGTGTGTAACTGTGTACAAGTGCGTACAAGTCCGTGTAAGTGCGTGTAAGAACGTGTAAGTATGTGTACACGTGTGTACATGCGTAGAACACTATGTAAGTAGGTGTAAGTGCGTGTAAGTATGTGTATGTACGTGTAAGTGCGTGTAACTATGTGTAAGTACGTGTTATTGCATATAATTGCATGTACATGCGTATAAATGCGTGTAAATCCGTATAAGTGCGTATGAGTGTGTATGAGTACGTGTAAGTGCGTGTAAGTTGTAAGTAGGTGTAACTACGTGTAACTTGCGTGTATTTACGTGTGAGTGCGTGTTAGTGCGTGTATGTGCGTGTAAGTATGTGGAAGTGCGTGTAAGTGCGTGTAAGTGCATGTAAGTGCGTGTAAGTGGTTGTAAGTGCCAGTAAGTGCGTGTAAGTGTGTGTACGTGCGTGTAAATGCGTGTAAGTATGTGTAAGTGCATGTAAGTGTGTGTAAGTACGTGTAAGTGTGTGTAATTACGTGTAAGTTTGTGTAAGTGCGTGTAAGTGTGTGTAAGTGCCTGTAAGTGTATATAAGGAAGTGTAAGTACGTGTAAGTGCGTGTAAGTGCGTGTAAGTGCGAGTAAGTGCGTGTAAGTATGTGTAAGTGCGTATTCGTGTGTATAAGTGCATGTAAGTACGTGTAAGTACGTGTAATTGTGTGTAAGCATGTGTAAGTACGTGTAAATGCGTGTAAGTGCGTGTAAGTACGTGTAAGTGTGTGTAAGTGTGTGTAAGTACGTTTAAGTACGTGTAAGTGCATGTAAGTACGTGTAAGTGCGTATAAGTACGTGTAAGTGCGTATAAGTGCATGTAAGTGCATGTAACTGCGTGTAAATGTGTGCAAGTGCGTGTAAGTTTGTATAAGTGAGTGCAAGTGCATGTAACTGCGTGTAAGTACGTTTAAGTGTGTGTAAGAACGTGTAAGTGCGTGTAAGTGTGTGTAAGTGCATGTAAATACGTGTAAGTACGTGTAAGTATGTGTAAGTGCGTCTAAGTGCGTATAAGTACGTGTAAGTCCGTATAAGTGCGTGTAAGTGTATGCAAGTATGTGCAAGGGCATGTAAGTGCGTGTAAGTGCGTGTAAGTATGTGTAAGTGGATATAAGTGCGTGTAAGTCTGTGTAAGGGCGTATAAGTGCGTGTAAGTACGTGTAAGTATACGTAAGTTCATGTAAGTGCATGTAAGTACGCATAACTGTGTGGAAGTGCGTATTAGTGCATGTAGGTGCGTGTACGTACGTGTAAGTGTGTATAAGTACGTGTAACAGCGTGTAAGTGCGTGTGACTACATGTAAGTGTGTGTAAGTACGTGTAAGTACGTGTAAATGCGTGTAAGTGCGTATAAGTGCGTGTAAGTGTGTGTAAGTGCGTATAAGTGTGTGTAAGTCTTTGTAAGTGCGTGTAAGTGCGTGTAAGTACGTGTAAGTGCTTGTAAGTACGTGTAAGTGTGTGTAAGTACGTGTAAGTTTGTGTAAGTGTATGTAAGTGCGTGTAAGTGCAATTAACTACATGTAATTGCGTGTAAGTGCATGTAAGTATGTATAAGTGCGTATAAGTATGCGTAAGTGTGTGCAAGTGCGTGTAAGTGCATGTAAGAGCCTGTAAGTGCATGGTAGGGTGTGTAAGTACGTATAAGTGCGTGTAAGTATGTGTAAGTGCATGTAAGTGTGTGTAAGTGTGTGTAAGTGCGTGTAAGTACGTGTTAGTACGTGTAAGTGCGTGTAAGTGCATGTAAGTGCGTGTAAGTACGTGTAAGTGCCTGTAAGTGCGTGTAAGTAATTGTACGTGCGTGTAAGTACATGTAAGTGCATGTAAGTGCGTGTAAGTGCATGTAAGTGCGTATAAGTGTGTGTAAGTGCGTGTTAGTGCATGTAAGTGCGTGTAAGTACGTGTAAGTGCATGTAAGTGTGTATAAGTGCGTGTAAGTGTGTACAAGTGTGTGTAAGTGCGTATAAGTGTGTATAAGTGCGTGTAAGTGCGTGTAAGTGCGTGTAAGTGTATGTAAGTGTGTGTAAGTGTGTGTAAGTGCGTATACGTGGGTATAAGTGCGTGTAATGGCGTGTAAGTATGTCGAAGTGTGCATCAGTGCGTGTTAGTGTGTGTAAGTGTGTGTAAGTGCGTATAAGTACATGTAAGTGTGTGTAAGTACGTGTAAGTCCATGTCAGTGTGTGTAAGTACATGTAAGTGCGGGTGTGTGCGTATAAGTGCGTGTACTTGCGGGTACGTGCGTTTAAGTGCGTGTAAGTACGTGTAAGTGCGTGTAAGTGCGTGTAGCATGTACAAGTGTGTGTATGTGCGTGTATGTGTGTATAAGTGTGTGTAAATGCACATAAGTGTGTGTAAGTACGTGTAAGTGCGTGTAAGTATGTGTAAGTGCATATAAGTGCGTGTAAGTGCGTATAAGTGCGTGTAAGTGCGTGTAAGTATGTGTAAGTACGTGTAAGTACGTGTAAGTGTGTATAAGTGGGGATAAGTGCGTGTAAGTGCGTGTAAGTGCGTGTACGTGCGGATATGTGTTTGTAAGTGTGAGTAAGTGTGTGTGAGTGTGTGTAAGTGTGTGTGAGTGCGTGTGGGTGCATGTAAGTGCGTGCAAGTGTGTGTAAATGTGTGTAAGTGCGTGTAAGTGTGTGTAAGTGCGTGTAAGTACGTGTAAGTGTGTGTAATGCGTATAAGTGCGTGTATAATGTGTAAGTGCGTGTTAGTGCGTATAAGTGTTTGTAAGTGCGTGTAAGTATGTGTAAGTGCATGTAAGTACTTGTAAGTACGTGTAAGTTCGTGTAAGTGTGTGTAAGTACATGTAATTACGTGTAACTACGTGTAAGCGCGTGTAAGTACGTGCAAGTGCGTGTAACTGCATGTAAGTGTGTGTAAGTATGTGTAAGTGCTTGTAAGTGCTTGTAAGTTCGTGTAAGTGCATGTAAGTGCGTATAAGTGCGTGTAAGTATATGTAAGTACATGTAAGTACGTGTAAGTATATGTAAGTGCATATAAGTGCATGTAAGTGTGTGTAACTATGTGTAAGTACGTGTAGGTGAGTGTAAGTCCGTGTAAGTATGTGTAAGTGTGTGTAAGTGTGTGTAAGAGTGTATCAGTATCTGTAAGCACATGTAAGTACATGTAAGTACGTGTAAGGGCGTGTAAGTGCGGATAATTGCGTGTAAGTGCGTGTACCTACATGTAAGTACGTGTAAGTGCGTAAGTGCGTACAAGTCCGTATAAGTGCGTGTAAGTGTGTATAACTATGTGTAACTGCTTGGAAGTGCGTGTAAGTTAGTGTAAGTGCGTGTAAGTGCATGTGAGTACGTGTAAGTACATGTAAGTGCGTGTAAGTGTGTGTAAGTGCGTGTAAGTATGTGTAAGTGCATGTAACTGTTAGTAAGTGGGTGTAAGTGCATGTAAGTTCTTGCAAGTACGTGTAAGTGCGTGTAAGTGTGTGTAAGTGCGTGTAAGTGTGCGTAAGTGCATGCAAGTACATGTAAGTACGTGCAAGTACATGTAAGTACGTGTAAGTGCATGTTAGTGCGTGTGTGTATGTGTAAGTGTATGTAAGTGTGTGTAAGTGTGTGTAAGTGCGTACAAGTTCGTGCAAGTGTGTCTAAGTACCTTCAAGTGCGTGTAAGTGTGTGTAAGTGTGTGTATGTGTGTAGAACACTATGTTAGTAGGTGTAAGTGCGTGTAAGTACGTGTATGTACGTGTAAGTACGTGTAACTATGTGTAAGTACGGGTAATTGCATGTAAGTGCATGTACATGCGTGTAAATACATGTAAGTCCGTAGAAGTGCGTGTAAGTGTGTGTAAGTACGTGTAAGTGCGTATGAGTACGTGTAAGTATGTGTAAGTATGTGTAACTCCGTGCAACTGCGAGTGATTATGTGTAAATGCGTGTAAGTGCGTGTAAGTTCTTGTAAGTGCTTATAAGTGCATGTAATTGCGTGTAAGTGCGTATAGGTACGTGGAAGTGCGTGTAAGTGCATGTAAGTGTGTGTAAGTGCATGTCAGTGCGTGTAAGTGCGTATAAGTATGCGTAAGTGCGTGTAAGTTCTTGTAAGTGCGTGTAAGTGCGTGTAAGTGCGTGTAAGTGCGTGTAAGTTCTTGTAAGTGCGTTTAAGTGCGTGTAAGTGTGTGTAAGTGTGTGTAAGTGCGTGTAAGTACGTGTAAGTACGTGTATGTGCGTGTAAGTGCATGTCAGTGTGTGTAAGTGTGCGTAAATGTGTGTAAGTGCGTGTAAGTACGTGTAAGTGCGTGTAAGTGTGTGCAAGTGCGAGTAAGGACGTGTAAGTACATGTAAGTGCGTAATCATGCGTATAAGTACATGTAAGCACGTGTAAGTACGTGTTAGTGTGTGAAAGTATGTCTAAGTATGTGTAAATGCGTGTAAGTGCGTGGAAGTGCGTGTAAGTGCATGTAAGTGCGTGTAATTGCGTATAAGTATGCGTAAGTGCGTATAAGTGCGTGTAAGTGCGTGTATCTGCGTGTAATTGCGTGCAAGTGCGTGTAAGTGCGTGTAAGTGCGTATAAGTGTGTGCAGGTACATGTAACTGCGTGTAAGTACGTTTAAGTGTGTGTAAGTACGTGTAAGTGTGTGTAATTGTGTGTAAGTACGTTTAAGTGCGTGTAAGTGTGTGTAAGTGTGTGTAAGTGCGTGTAAGTACGTGTAAGTATGTATAAGTGCGTGTAAGTGTGTATAAGTACATGTAAGTGCTTGTAAGTGCGTGTAAGTGCTTGTAAGTGCGTGTAAGTGCGTGTGAGTGTGTGTAAGTATGTGTAACTACGTGTAAGTGCATATAACTGCGTGTAAGTGTGTGTAAGTGCGTATAAGTACGTATAAGTGCGTGTAAGTGTGTGTAAGATTATGTAAGTGCGTGTTAGTGCATGTAAGTGCACGTAAGTGCTTGTAAGTGCGTGTAAGTGCGTGTAAGTATGTGTAAGTGCGTGTAAGTACGTGTAAGTGCATGTAAGTGTGTGTAAGTGCGTGTAAGTGCGTGTAAGTATGTGTAAGTGCATGTAAGTGTGTGTAAGTGCACATAAGTGCATGTAAGTGCGTGTAAGTACGTACAAGTGTGCGTAAGTACGTGTAAGTGCGTGTAAGTGTGTGTTAGTACCTGTAAGTGTGTATAAGTACGTGTAAGTACGTGTAAGTGCGTGTAAGCGCGGGTAAGTACGTGTAAGTACGTCTACATGTGGGTAAGTGTGGGTAAGTACGTTTAAGTGCGTGGAAGTGCTTTAAGTATGTGTAAGTTCGTGTGAGTGGGTGTAAGTGCGTGTAAGTGTGTGTAAGTGCGGGTAAGTACATGTAAGTTGATGTAAGTGCGTGTAAGTGTGCGTAAGTGCGTGTAAGTGTGTGTAAGTACATGTGACTGCGTGTAAGTGCGTGTATGTATGTGTAAGTATGTGTCAGTGCGTGTAAGTGCGTTTAAGTGCGTGTATGTCCGGGTAAGTACGTGTAAGTGTGTGTAAGTGCGTGTGAGTATGTGTGAGTGTGTGTGGGTGCGTGTAAGTATGTGTAAGTGCATTTAAGTGCGTGAAAGTGCGTGAAAGTGCGTGTAAGTGCGTGTAAGTATGTGTAAGTGTGTGTAAGTGCGTGTAAGTACTTGAAAATGCGTGTAAGTACGTGTAAGTGTGTGTAAGTGCATGTAAGTGCCTGTAAGTACGTGTAAGTGCGTGTTAGGGTGTGTAAGTATGTGTAAGTGTGTGTAGGTGCGTGTAAGTGTGTGTAAGTGCGTAAAGCTGCATGTAAGTGCGTGTAAGTATGTCAAAGTGAGTACAAGTACGTCTAAGTGCATGTAACTGCATATAAGTGCGTATAAGTGTGTGTAAGTACGTGTAAGTACGTGTAAGTACGTGTAAGTACGGATAAGTACGTGTAAGTATGTGTAAGTGCGTGTAAGTGCGTGTAAGTGCGTGTAAGTGCGTGTAACTGCATATAAGTACGTGTAAGCATGTGCAAGTACGTGTAAGTGCAGGCAAGTGCGTGGAACTGCGTGCAAGTGCGTGTAAGTGCATGTACGTGTGTATTAGTGCGTGTAAGTACGTATAAGTGCGTGTAAGTCTGTGTAAGTGCGTGTAAGTGCTTGTAAGTGCATTTAAGTGCGTGTAGGTACGTGTAAGTGCGTGTAACTGCATGTAAGTGCGTGTTACTACATGTAAGTGTGTATGTAAGTGCATGTAAGTATGTGTAAGTGCAAGTAAGTGTATTCAAGTTCGTGTAAGTATGTGTAATTGCATGTAAGTGCAATTAACTGTGTGTAAGTGCGTGTAAGTGCGTGTAAGTGTGTGTAAGTGCGTGTAAGTGTGTTTAAGTGCATGTAAGTACATGTAAGTGCGTGTAAGTGCATGGAAGTGCGTATACGTACGTGTAAGTGCGTGTAAGTGCATGTGAGTGCGTGTAACTATGTGCAACTGCGTGTAAGTGTGTCTAAGTGCGTGTAAGTGTGTATAAGTGCGTGTAAGTGCATGTAACTGCGTGTAAGTGCGTGTAAGTGCGTGTAAGTGCGTGTAAGTGCGTGTAAGTGGTTGTAAGTGTGTGTAAGTACATGTAAGTGCGTGTAAGTGCGTGTAACTACATGTAACTGTGTGTAAGTGCGTGTAAGTGCGTGTAAGTGCATGTAAGCATTTATAAGTATGTGTAAGTGTTTGTAAGTGTGTGTAAGTACATGTAAGTGCGTGTAAGTACGTGTAAGTACGTGTAAGTGCGTGTAAGTGTGTGTAATTGCGTGTAAGTGTGTGTAAGTACGTCTAAGTGCGTGTAGGTGCGTGTACGTCCGTGTAAGTGCGCATACGTACGTGGAAGTGTGTGTAAGTACGTGTAAGTGTGTGTATGTGTGTGTAAGTGCGTGTAAGTGCATGTAAGTGCGTGTAAGTGCATGTAAGTACGTATAGGTACGTGTAAGTGTATGTGAGTGTGTGTAAACACGTGTAAGTGCGTGTAAGTGCGAGTAAGCATGTGTAGATACGTGTACCTGCGTGAAAGTACGTGTATGTATGTGTAAGTACGTGGAAGTGCATGTAAGTACCTGTAAGTGTATATAAGTGGGTGTAAGTGCTTGTAAGAGCGTGTAAGTGTGTGTAAGTGCATGTAAGTGTGTGTAAGTGTGTGTAAGTGTGTGTATGTGTGTGTAAGTGCCTGTAAGTGTGTGTAAGTGCATGTAAGTGCGTGTAAGTACGTGTAAGTGTATGTAAGTGCGTGTAAGTGTGTGTATGTGTGTGTAACTACGTGTAAGTACGTGTAACTGCGTGTAAGTGTGTGTAAGTGCGTGTAAGTGTATGTAAGTGCGTGTAAGTGTGTGTAACTGCGTGTAAGTGCATATAAGTGCGTGTAAGTGCGTGTTATTACGTTTAAGTATTTGTAAATACGTGTAAGTATGTGTAAGTGCATGTAAGTGCGTGTAAGTTCATGTAAGTGCGTATAAGTGCGTAAAAGTGCACGTTAGTACATATAAGTGCGTGTAAGTGCGTGTAAGTATGTGTAAGTGCGTCTAAGTGCGCGTAAGTGTGTGTAAGTACGTGTAAGAGCGTGTAAGTACGTGTAAGTACGTGTAAGTGTGTGTAAGTCTGTGCGAGTACGTGTAAGTGTGTGTAAGTGCGTGTAAGTGCATGTAAGTGCGTGTAAGTGCATGTAAGTACGTGTAAGTACGTGTAAGTGTGTGTAAGTATGCAAAAGTGCGTTTAAGTGTGTGTAAGTACGTATAAGTGTGCATAAGTGCGTGTAAGTGCGTGTAAGTGTGTGTAAATGGGTGTATGTGCGTGTAAGTACGTGTAAGTGCGTGTAATTGCGTGTAAGTGCGTGTAAGTGCGTGTAAGTGCGTGTAAGTATGTGCAAGTGCGTGGAAGTGCATGTAAGTGTGTGTAAGTGCATGTAAGTGCGTGTAAGTGCGTGTAAGTGCGTGTACGTGTGTGTACGCGCATGTAAGTGCATGTAAGTGTGTGTAAGTGCGTGTAAGTGTGGGTAAGTGCGTGTAAATATGTGTAAGTGCGTGTATGTGCGGATAAGTGTGTGTAAATGTGTATCAGTGTGTGTGAGTGCGTGTGAGTGCGTGTGAGTATGTGTGGGTGTGTGTAAGTACGTGTTAGTGCGTGTACGTGCGTATAAGTGAGTGTGAGTGCGTGGAAGTGCGTGTAAGTACGTCTAAGTATGTGTAAGTGCGTGTAAGTGCGTGTAAGTATGTGTAAGTATGTGTAAGTGTGTATAAGTGCATGTAAGTGTGTGTAAGTGCGTGTAAGTGTGCGTTAGTGCGAAAAAGTGCACTTAAGTGTGTGTAAGTGCGTGTAAGTACGTGTAAGTGCATGTAAGTGCGTGTAAGTGCGTGTAAGTGCATGTAAGTGTGTGTAAGTATGTGTAAATACGTGTAAGTGCGTGTAATAGCGTGTAGCTGCGTGTAAGTGCGTATAAGTGCGTGTATGTGTGTATAAGAGCGTGTAAGTGTGTATAAGTGCGTGTAAGTGCGTGTAAGTGCTTGTAAGTGCGAGTAAGTGCATGTAGGTACGTGTAAGTGCGTGTAATTGCATGTTAGTGCGTGTTACTACGTATAAGTATGTGTAAATGCGTGTAGGTGTGTGTAAGTGCGTGTAAGTGCGTGTAAGTTTGTGTAAGTATGTGTAATCGCGTGTGAATGGAATGAACTGCGTGTAAGTGTGTGTAAGTGCGTGTAAGTGCGTGTAAGTGCATGTAAGTGCGTATAAGTATGTGTAAGTGCGTGTAAGTGCGTGTGAGTGCGTGTAACCATGTGCAACTGCGTGTAAGTGCGTGTAAGTGCGTGTAAGTATGTATAAGTGCGTGTAAGTGCATACAAGTACGTGTAAGTACGTATAAGTGTGTGTATGTGCTTGTAAGTGTGTGTAAGAACGTGTTAGTGGGTGTAAGTGCGTGTAACTACGTGTAACTGCGTGTAAGTGCGGGTAAGTGCGTATAAGTACATGTACGTACTTGTAAGTGTGTGTAAGTGCGTATAACTGTGTGTAAGTGTGTGTAACTGCGTGTTAGTGTGTGTAAGTGCATGTAAGTACGTGTAACTACGTGTAAGTTTGTGTAAGTACATATAATTGCGTGTAAGTGCAAGTAACTGCGTGTAAGTGCGCGTAAGTGTGTGTAAGTGCGTGTAAGAGCGCGTAAGTGTGTGTAAGTGTGTATAAGTGCGTTTAAGTGCGTGTAAGAGCTTGTAAGTATGTGTAAGTGCGTGTAAGTGCATGCAAGTGCATGTAAGTACATATAAGTGCGTATAAGTGCATAAAAGTGTATGTAGGTACGTGTAAGTGTGTGTATGTGTGTGTAAGTGCATGTACGTATGTGTAAGCACGTGTAAGTGCGTGTAAGTGCGTGTAAGTGCGTGTAAGTGCGTGTAAGTGCGTGTAAATGTATGGAAGTACGTGTAAGTACGTGTAAGTGTGTATAAGTATGTACAAGTGCGTGTAGGTGCATGTAAGTCTCTGTAAGAGTGCGTAAGTGCTCGTAAGTACGTGTAAGTACGTGTAAGTGTCTGTAAGTGTGTGTAAGGGCGTATGAGTACGTGTAAGTGTGTGTAAGTGCCTGTAAGTGCGTGTAAGTGTGTGTAAGTGCGTGTAAATGCGTGTAAGTGCATGTAAGTATGTGTAAGCACATGTAAGTGGGTGTAAGTACTTGTAAGTGCATGTGAGAGTGTGTAAGTATGTGTAAGTACATGTAAGTGTGTATAAGTGTGTGTAAGTGCATGTAAGTGCCTTTAAGTGCGTGTAAGTGCATGTAAGTGTGTGTAAGTGCGTCTGAGTGCACGCAAGTATTTGTAAGTGCGTATAGGTGCAGGTAAGCACCTCTAAGTGCATATAAGTGCGTGTAAGTGTGTGTAAGTGCGTGTTAGTGCATGTGAGGGCGTGTAAGTACGTGTAAGTGTGTGTAAGTGCGTGTAAGTGCGTGTAAGAGTGTATAAGTTTGTGTAGGTGCGTACAAGTGTATATAAGTGTGTCTGAGTATGTATAAGTGCGTGTAAGTGTGTGTAAGTACGCATAAGTGCGTGTACGTGTGTGTAAGTGTGTGTAAGTGCGTATAAGTGGGTATAAGTGCGTATAAGTGCGTGTAAGTACGTGGAAGTGCGTGTAAGTGCGTGTAAGTGCGTGTAAGTGTGTTTAAGTGCGTGTAAGTACATGTAAGTATGTGTAAGTACGTGTGAGTGTGTGTAAGTGCATGTAAGTACGTGTAAGTGCGTGTACATGCGGGTACGTGCAGGTAAGTGCGTGTAAGTGCGTGTAAGTGCGTGTAAGTGCGTGTAAGTGCGTATAAGTGTGTGTAGGTGCATGTAAGTGTGTATAAGTGTGCGTGAGTGCACCTAAGTGCGTGTAAGTACGTGTACGTGCGTGTAAGTGCGTGTAAGTGCAAGTAAGTACGTTTAAGTGTGTGTAAGTGCGTATAAGTGCGTGTAAGTATGTGTAAGTACGTGTAAGTACGTGTAAGTGCGTAGGAGTGCGGATAAGTGCATGTAAGTGCGTGTAAGTGCGTGTACGTACGGATATGTGTGTGTAAGTGCATGTAAGTGCGTGTGAGTGCGTGTGAGTGTGTGTGAGTGGGTGGGTGTATGTAAGTGCGTGTAAGTGTGTGTAAGTGCGTGTAAGTGCGTGTAAGTGCGTGTACGTG
>SZWC01007380.1:40063-52450 GCA_023375785.1 Penium margaritaceum | reverse complement strand
GTGTAAGTGCGTGTAAGTGCGTGTAAGTGCGTGTAAGTGCATGTAAGTATGTGTACGTGTATATTTTTGCGTGTAAGTGCATGTAAGTGTGTGTAAGTACGTGTAAGTACGTATATGTGCGTGTAAGTGTGTGTAAGTACGTGTAAGTGTGTGTAAGTGCGTGTAAGTGCGTGTAAGTGTGTGTAAGTGCATGTAAGTGTGTATAAGTGCGTGTAAGTGCATGTAATCGCGTGTAAGTACGTGTAAGTGCGTGTAAGTGCATGTAAGTGCATGTAAGTGTTGGTAAGTGCGTGTAGGTACGTGTAAGTGTGTGTAAGTGCATGTAAGTACGTGTAACTATGTGTAAGTGCGTATAAGTTCGTGTAAGTGTGTGTAAGTGCGTGCAAGTGCGTATAACCGCATGTAAGTGTGTGTAAGTGCGTGTAAATGCTTGTAAGTGCGTGTAAGTGCGTGTGAGTGCATGTAAGTGCATGTAAGTACGTGTGAGTGCATGTAAGTGTGTGTAAGTGCGTGTAAGTGCGTGTAAGTTTGTGTAAGTGCGTGTAAGTGTATGTAAGTGCGTGTAAGTGGGTATAAGTATGTGTAAGTGCATATTAGTACGTGTAAGTGTGTGTAAGTACGTGTAAGTATGTGTAGGTGCGTGTAAGTCCGTGTAAGTGCACATAAGTGCGTGTAAGTGCCTGTAAGTGTGTGTAAGAGTATATCAGTGTCTGTAAGCGCTTGTAAGTGCGTGTAGGTGCGTGTAAGTGCGTGTAAGTGCGTGTAAGTGCATGTATGTACGTGTGAGTGCATGTAAGTGCGTGTAAGTACATGTGAGTATGTATAAGTGCGCGTAAGTGTGTGTAAGCGCGTATAAGTGTGTGTAAGTGTGTGTAAGTATGTGTAAGTGCGTGTAACTACGTGTAAGTGGGTGTATGTGCATGTAAGTTCTTGTAAGTACATGTAAGTGCGTGTAAGTGTGTGTAAGTGCGTGTAAGTGTGCGTAAGTGCGTGCAAGTACATGTAAGTGTGTGTAAGTACATGTAAGTGCATGTTAGTGTGTGTATGTGTGTGTAAGTGCGTGTAAGGGTGTGTAAGTGTGTGTAAGTGCGTACAAGTGCGTGCAAGTGCGTGTAAGTGCGTGTAAGTACGTGTAAGTATGTGTACGTATGTGTAAGTGCGTAGAACACTATGTAAGTAGGTGTAAGTGCGTGTAAGTACGTGTATGTACGTGTAAGTGCGTGTCACTGTGTATAAGTACTTGTAATTGCATATAAGTGCATGTACATGCATATAAATGTGTGTAAGTCCGTATAAGTGCGTAGAAGTGTGTGCAAGTATGTGTAACTGCGTGTAAGTTGTAAGTAGGTGTAACTGCGTATAACTTGCGTGTATTTACGTGTAAGTCCATGTTAGTGCGTGTAAGTGCGTGGAAGTATGTGGAAGTGCGTACACGTGCGTGTTAGTGCGTGTAAGTGGTTGTAAGTGCATGTAAGTGCGTATAAGTGTGTGTAAGTACGTGTAAATGCGTGTAAGTACGTGTAAGTGCATGTAAGTGTGTGAAAGTATGTGTAAGTGCATGTAAGTACGTGTAAGTGTGTGTAAGTGCGTGTTAGTGTGTGTAAGTGTGTGTAAGTGTATATAAGGACATGTAAGTACGTTTAAGTGCGTGTAAGTGCGTGTAAGTGCGTGTAAGTACGTATTCATACGTATAAGTGCATGTAAGTAGGTGTAACTACGTGTAAGTGCGTGTAAGTATGTAAAAGTATGTGTAAATGTGTGTAAGTGGCTGTAAGTGTGTGTAAGTGCATGTAAGTGTGTGTAAGTACGTGAAAGTACGTGTAAGTGCATGTCAGTACGTGTAAGTGCGTATAGGTACGTGTATGTGCGTAAAAGTGCGTGTAAATGCGTGTAACTCGGTGTAATTGTGTGCAAGTGCGTGTAAGAATGTGTAAGTTTGTATAAGTGTGTGTAAGTGCGTGTAAGTGTATGTACGTATGTGCAAAAGCATGTAAGTGCATGTAAGTGCGTGTAAGTGCATATAAGTATTAGTGAGTGGATATAAGTGCGTGTAAGTCCGTGTAAGGATGTATGAGTGCGTGTAAGTACGTGTAAGTATATGTAAGGGCATGTAAGTGCATGTAAGTACGTGTAAGTGCGTATAAGTGTTTGTAAGTGCGTGTAAGTACGTGTAAGTGTGTATAAGTACGTGTAACTGCTTGTAAGTGCGTGTAACTACATGTAAGTGTGTGTAAGTACGTGTAAGTACATGTAAGTGCGTGTAAGTGCGTGTAAGTGCGTGTAAGTGCGTGTAAGTGCGTGTAAGTGCGTGTAAGTATTTGTAAGTGCGTGTAAATGCGTGTAAGTACGTGTATGTTCTTGTAAATGTTTGTAAGTGCGTGTAAGTACGTGTAAATTTGTGTAAGTGTATGTAAGTGCGTGTAAGTGCAATTAACTACGTGTCATTGCGTGTAAGTGCATGTAAGTATGTATAAGTGCGTATAAGTGCGTGTAGGTGTGTGTAAGAGGGTGTAAGTGTATGGTATGGTGTGTAAGTATGTATATGTGCGTGTAAGTGCGTGTAAGTGCGTGTAAGTGTGTGTAAGTGTGTGTAAGTGCGTGTAAGTACGTGTTAGTACGTGTAAGTGTGTGTAAGTGCATGTAAGTGCATGTAAGTACGTGTAAGTGCCTGTAAGTGCGTGTAAGTGCGTGTACGTGCGTGTAAGTTCATGTAAGTGCGTATAAGTGCGTGTTATTGCATGTAAGTGCGTGTAAGTGTGTGTAAGTACGTGTAAGTACGTGTAGGTGCATGTACGTCTGTGTAAGTGTGCATAAGTAGGTGTAAGTGTGTGTAAGTGCGTTTAAGTGTGTGTAAGTGTGTGTGAGTGCATGGAAGTGCATGTAAGTGCGTGTAAGTGCATGTAAGTGCGTGTAAGTACGTGTAAGTGTATGTGAGTGCGTGTAAATACCTGTAAGTGCGTGTAAGTGCGTGTAAGCATATGTAAATACCTGTACCTGCGTGTAAGTATGTGTAAGTGTGTGTAAGTGGGTATAAGTTCATGTAAGTACGTACAAGTATACGTAAGTGCGTGTAAGTGCTTGTAAGTGCGTGTAAGTACGTGTAAGTACATGTAAGTGTGTGTAAGTATGTGTAAGTGCGTGTAAGTGTGTGTAAGTGCCTGAAAGTATGTGTAAGTGCGTGTAAGTGCGTATAAGTACGTGTAAGTGCATGTAAGTACGTGGAAGTACGTGTTAGTACGTGTAAGTGCGTGTAAGTACTTGTAAGTGCGTGTAAGTGCGTGTAAGTGCGTGTAAGTGTGTGTAACTATGTGCAAGTGCATGTAACTGCGTGTAAGTGCGTATAAGTGCGTGTAACTGTGTGTAAGTGCGTGTAAGTGCGTATAAGTGCGTGAAATTGCGTGTAAGTGTTTGTAAGTGCGTGTAAGTACGTATACGTGCGTGCAAGTGCGTGTAAGTTTGTGAAAGTGTGTGTAAGTGCGTATAAGTACACGTAAGTACATATAAGTGCGTGTAAGTGCGTGTAAGTATGTGTAAGTGCGCGTAAGTGCATGTAAGTGCATGTAAGTGCGTGTAAGTGCGTGTAAGTGTGTGTAAGCACGTGTAAGTGCGTGTAAGTGTGTGTAAGTGTGTGTAAGTGCCTGTAAGTGCGCGTAAGTACGTGTAAGTGCGTGTAAGTACGTGTAAGTACGGGTAAGTGCGTGTAAGTGTGTGTACGTGTGGATAAGTATGGATATGTGTAAGTGCGTGGAAGTGCTTTAAGTGCGTGTAAGTGCGTGTAAGTGGGTGGAAGTACGTGTAAGTGCGTGTAAGTGCGGGTAAGTGTGTGTAAGCACATGTAAGTGCGTGTAAGTGTGTGTAAGTGCGTGTGAGTGGATGTAAGTACATGTAAGTGCGTGTAAGTATGTGTATGTACGTGTAAGTGCGTGTCAGTGCGTGTAAGTTTGTGTAAGTGCGTGTAAGCATAGGTAAGTGTGTGTAAGTGTGTGTAAGTGCGTGTATGTGCGAATAACTGTATGTAAGTGCGTGTAAGTGCGTGTGAGTGTGTGTGAGTGTGTGTGAGTGTGTGTGGGTACGTGTAAGTACGTCTAAGTGCGTGTAAGTGCGTGTAAGTGCCTGTAAGTGCGAGTAAGTGCGTGTAAGTACGTGTAAGTGTGTATAAGTGTATGAAAGTGCGTGTAAGTACGTGTAAGAACATGTAATTGTGTGTAAGTGCAGGTAAGTGCGTGTAAGTACGTGTAAGTGCGTGTTAGGGCGTGTAAGTGCGTGTAAGTGTGTGTAGGTGCGTATAAGTGTGTGTAAGTGCGTATAACTGCATGTAACTGCGTGTAAGTGTGTGTAAGTGAGTATAAGTACATGTAAGTACATGTAACTGCGTATAAGTACGTAGAAGTGCGTGTAAGTGCGTATAAGTGCGTGTAAGTGCATGTAAGTGCGTGTAGGTATGTGTAAGTGTGTGTAAGTGCGTGTAAGTGTGTGTAACTACGTGTAAGTACATGTAAGTACATGGAAGTAAGTGTATGTGCGGACAAGTACGTGAAACTGTGTATAAGTACGTGTAAGTGCATGTACGTGTGTATTAGTGCATGTTAGTGCGTATAAGTGCGTGTAAGTGTGTGTAAGTGTGTGTAAGTGCTTGTAAGTGCGTGTAAGTGCGTGTAGGTACGTGTAAGTGCGTGTAACTGCATGTAAGTACGTGTTATTGTGTGTAAGTGTGTGTAAGTGCGTGTAAGTATGTGTAATTGTGTGTAGGTGCAATCAACTGCGTGTAAGTGCGTGTAAGTGTATGCAAGTGCGTGTAAGTATGTATAAGTATGTGTGAGTGCAAGTAAGTATGTCTAAGTGCGTGTAAGTGCATGTAAGTGTGTATAAGTATGTGTAAGTACCCATAAGTGCGTGTGAGTGCATGTAACTATGTGCAACTGTGTGTAAGTGTATATAAGTGCGTGTAAGTGCATGTAACTACGTGTATGTGCGTATAAGTGCGTGTAAGTGTGTGTAAGTGCGTGTAAGTGCGTGTAAGTGCTTGTAAGTGTGTGCAAGTACGTGTAAGTGCGTAAAAGTGTGTGTAACTACGTGTAACTGCGTGTAAGTGCGTGTAAGTGCGTATAAGTGCGTGTAAGTACTTGTAAGTGCATGTAAGTGCGTGTAACTGTGTGTAAGTGCGTGTAACTGTGTGTAAGTGTGTGTAAGTGCGTGTTAGTGCGTGTAACTACGTGTAAGTTTGTGTAAGGATGTAAGTGCATGTGAGTGCGTGTAACAACGTGCAACTGTGTAAGTGCGTGTAAGTGTGTGTAAGTGTGTATAAGTGCGTGTAAGTGCATGTAACTACGTGTAAGTGCCTGTAAGTGTGTGTAAGTGCATGTAAGTGTGTGTAAGTACGTGTAAGTGCTTGTAAGTATGTGTAAGTACGTGTAAGTGCGTGTAAGTGTGTGTAACTACGTATAACTGTGTATAAGTGCTTGTATGTCCGTATAAGTGCGTGTTAGTACTTGTAAGTGCGTGTAAGTGCGTGTAACTGCGTGTAGGTGTGTGTAAGTGAGTGTAAGTGCAATTAACTGCGTGTAAGTGCGTGTAAGGGCATGTAAGTACGTGTAAGTGTGTGTTAGAGCGTGTAAGTACGTGTAAGTACGTGTAAGTGCATGTAAGTGCATGTAAGTACATGTAAGTATGTGTAAGTGTGTGTAAGTGTGTGTAGGTACGTGTAAGTACGTGTAAGTGTGTGTAAGTGCATATAAGTGTGTGTTAGTACGTGTTAGTGCGTATAACAGCGTCTATATGCGTGTAAGTGCGTGTAAATGTGTATAAGTACATGTAAGTGCGTGTAAGTGTGTATAAGCATGAATAAGAACGTGTAGGTGCGTGTAAGTCTGTGTAAGTGAGCGTGAGTGTGTGTAAGTGCGTGTAAGTACACGTTCGTATGTGTAAGTGTGTGTAAGTGCGTATAAGTGCTTGTAAGTGCGTGTAAGTGCGTGTAAGTGCGTGTAAGTGTGTGTAAGTGTGTGTAAATGCGTGTAAGTGCATGTAAGTGCATGTAAGCACATGTAAGTGCGTTTAAGTGTGTGTAAGTGCGTGTGACAGTGTGTAAGTACGTGTAAGTACGTGTAAGTGTGTGTAAGTGTATGTAAGTGCATGTAAGTCCGTGTAAGTACGTGTGAGTGCACGTAAGTGTGTGTAAGTGCGTGAAAGTGCGGGTAAGTACGTGTAAGTGCGTCTAAGTGCGTGTGAGTGTGTGTAAGTGCGTTTAAGTGCATGTAAGTGCGTGTAAGTATGTGTAAGTGTGTGTAAGTACGTGTAAGTGTGTGTAAGCGTGTAGAAGTGTGTGTAAGTGTGTATAAGTACATATAAGTATGTGTAAGTGCGTGTAAGTGCGTGTAAGTGTGTATAAGTATGCGTAAGTGCGTGTAAATGTGTGTAAGTGTGTGATAGTGCGTATATGTACGTATAAGTGCGTGTAAGTGCATATAAGTGCATATAAGTGTGTGTAAGTGCGTGTAAGTTCGTGGAAGTACGTGTGAGTATGTGTAAGTGCAAGTAACTGCGTATAAGTACTCGTAAGTGCATGTAGGTGCGTGTAAGTACGTGTAAGTTTGTGTAAGTGCGTGTAAGTACGTGTAAGTGCGTGTGAGTGTGTGCAACACCGTGCAACTGCGTGTAAGTGCGTGTAAGTGCCTAAAAGTGCGTATAAGTGTGTGTAAGTGCATGTAATTGCGTGTAAGTGCATGTAAGTGCGTGTAAGTGTGTGTAAGTACGTGTAAGAACTTGTAAGTGTGTGTAAGTACGTGTAAGTGCGTGTAGGTGCATGTAAGTACGTGTCACTACGTGTAAGCTATGTAAGTGGGTGTAAGTGCGATTAAGTGCCTGCGAGTGCGTACAACTGCGTGTCAGTGCGTGTGAGTGCATGTAAGTGGGTGTTAGTGTGTGTAAGTGTGGGTAAGTGCATATAAGTGTATGTAAGTGCGTGTAAGTGCATTTATGTGTGTATATGTGTGTGTTACTGCGTGTAAGTACGTGTACGTGTGTGTAAGAGTGTGTAAGTGCGTGTTAGTGTGTGGAAATGCGTGTAAGTACGTATAAGTGCATACAAGTGCGTGTAAGTGTGTGTAAATATGTGTAAGTGTGTGTAAGTATGCCTAAGTGCGTGTAAGTGCGTGTAAGTGTATATAAGTGCCTGTAAGTACATATAAGTGCGTGTAAGTACGTGTAAGTACGTGTAAGTGCGTGTAAGTGCGTGTAAGTACGTGTAAGTGCGGGTAAGTGCGTGTAAGTGCGTGTACATGTGGGTAAGTGCGGGTAGGTGTGTGTAAGTGCATGTAAGTACGTGTAAGTATGTATAAGTGCGTGTAAGTACGTGTAAGTGTGTGTAAGTGTGTGTAAGTGCGCATAAGTGCGTGTAAGTGTGTGTAAGTGGGTGTAAGTGCGTGTAAGTGCATGTAAGTGCGTGTAAGTGCGTGTAAGTGCATGTAAGTGCATGTAAGTACATGTAAGTACGTGTAAGCATGTGTAAGTATGTATAAGTGCGGATAAATGTGTATACGTGCGTGTAAGTGTGTGAACGTGCAGATAAGTGTGTGTAAGTGCGTGGAAGTGTGTGTGAGTGCGTGTGAGTGTGTGTGAGTACCTGTGGGTGCATGTAAGTGCATGTAAGTGTGTGTAAGTACGTGTAGGTACGTGTAAGTGCGTGTAAGTGCGTGTGAGTACGTGTAAGTGTGTGTAATGCGTATACGTGCATGTAAGTAGGTGTAAGTGCGTGTTAGTTCTTGTAAGTGTGTGTAAGTGTGTGTAAGTGTGTGTAAGTGCATGAAAGTATGTGTAAGTAGGTGTAAGTGTGTGTAAGTGTGTGTAAGTGCGTGTAAGTACGTGTGCGTGTGTATAACTGCGTGTAAGTACGTGTAAGTGGTTGTAAGTGTGTGTAAGTGCGTGCAAGTGCATGGAAGTGCGTGTAAGTGCGTGTAGGTTTGTGGAAGTGCGTATAAGGCCATGTAAGTACATGTGAGTGTGTGTAAGTGCTCCTAAGTGCGTGTAAGTACGTGTACGTATGTGTAAGTGGGTGTAACTGTGTATAATTGCGTATAACTGTAAGTAAGTATGTGTAAGTGTGTGTAAGTACGTGTAAGTACATGTAAGTGCGTGTAGGTTTGTGTAAGTACGTGGAAGTGCGTGTAAGTGTAATTAACTGCGTGTGAGTGCGTGTAAGTGCATGTAAGTGCATGCAAGTGTGTGTAAGTGCGTGTAAGTACGTGTAAGTACGTGTAAGTGCATGTAAGTATGTATCAGTATGTGTAAGTACGTGTAAGTGCGTGTGAGTGCATGTAACTGCATGGAATGGCGTGTAAGTGCGTGTAAGTGCGTATAAGTGCGTATAAGTGCGTGTAAGTGCATTTAATTGTGTGTAAGTGCGTGTAAGTGTGTGTAAGTGCGTGTAAGTACGTATAAGTTCTTGTAAGTGCGTGTAAGTAAGTGTACGTGCATGTAAGTGCATGTGTAAGCACGTTTAAGCGCGTGTAAGTGCGTGCAAGTGCGTGTAACTGTGTGTAAGTTCGTGTAAGTACGTGTAAGTGTGTGTAAGTACGTGTAAGTGCATGTAAATGTGTGTAAATACGTAGAAGTACGTGTAGGCACGTGTAAGTCTGTGTAAGTGTGCGTAAGTGCGTTTAAGTTCGTGTAAGTGCGTGTAAATGTGAGTAAGTGTGTGTAAGTGCATATAAGTACGTGTAAGTACGTGTATGTACAGGTAAGTACGTGCAAGTATGTGTAAGTGTTTGTAACTGTGTATACGTGCGTGTAGGTACGTGTAAGTGTGTGTAACTATATGCAAGTGCGTGTAGCTGCGTGTAAGTGTGTGTAAGTGCGTATAAGTGTGTGTAAGTGCGTGTTAGTGCATGTAAGTTTGTATAACTATGTGTAAGTGCATGTAAGTATTATTAACTGCGTGTAAGTACGTGTAAGTGCGTGTAAGTGTGTGTAAGTGCGTGTAAGTGCGTGTAAGTGTGTGTAAACACGTATAAGTACGTGTAAGTGCGTGTAAGTGCATGTAAGTACGTATAAGCATGTCTAAGTATGTGTAAGTGTGTGTGAGTGCGTGTAACTACGTGCAACTGCGTGTAAGTGCGTGTAAGTACGTGTAGGTGTGTATAAGTACGTGTAAATGCACGTAATTGCATGTAAGTGTGTGTAAGTCCGTCTAAGTGCGTGTAAGTGCGTGTAAGTACTTGTAAGTGTGTGTATGTACATGTAAGTATTTGTAAGTACATATAAGTGCGTGTAACTGCGTGTAAGTGTGTGTAAGTGCGTGTAAGTACGTGTAAGTGCGTATAAGTACGTGTAAGTGCGTGTAAGTACGTGTAAGTACATGTAAGTGCATGTTAATGCATGCAACTGTGTTTAAGTGTGTGTAACTGTGTGTAAGTGTGTGTAAGTGCGTGTAATTGCGTGTAACTACGTGTAAGTTTGTGTAAGTACGTGTAAGTGCGTGTAAGTGTAGTTAACTGCGTGTAAGTGTATGTAAGTGCATGTAAGTGCGTGTTAGAGCGTGTACGTATGTGTAAGTGTGTGCAAGTGTGTGTAAGTGCGTGTAAGTGCATGTAAGTGTTTGTAAGTGCATGTAAGTGTGTGTAAGTACGTGTAAGTGCGTGTAAGTGCGTGTAAGTGCGTGTAAGTGTGTGTAAGTGCATTTAAGTGCATGTAAGTACATGTAAGTGTGTGTAAGTGTGTGTAAGTGTGTGTAGGTATGTGTAAGTGCGTGTAAGTATGTGTAAGTGTTTTTAAGTGCGTGTAAGTACCCGTAAGTACGTGTAATTGCGTGTCAGTGCGTGTAAGTACGTGTAAATGTGTGTAGGTACGTGTAAGTGTGTGTAAGTGCGTGTAAGTACGTGTATGTGCGTGTAATTCTGTATACGTATGTATTAGTGCGTGTAGGTGCGTGTAAGTATGTGTAAGTACTTGTAGGTGCGTGTAAGTGCCTGTAAGTGCGTGTAAGTGTGTGTAAGTGCGTGTAAGTGTGTGTAAGTACGTGTAAATGCGTGTAAGTGCGTGTATGTGTGTGTAAGTGCGTGTAAGTGCGTGTAAGTGCGTGTACGTGTGTGTACGTACATGTAAGTGCGTGTAAGTGCGTGTAAGTACGTGTAAGTGCGTGTAAGTGTATGTAAGTGCGTGTAAGTATGTGTAAGTACGTGTAGGTGCGTGTAAGTGCCTGTAAGTGCGTGTAAGTGTGTGTAAGTGCGTGTAAGTGTGTGTAAGTACGTGTAAATGCGTGTAAGTGCGTGTATGTGTGTGTAAGTACGTGTAAGTGCGGGTAAGTACGTGTATGTACGTGTGAGAGTGTATAAGTGCGTGTAAGTGCGTGTAAGTGCGTGTACGTGTGTGTACGTACATGTAAATGCGTGTAAGTGCGTGTAAGTGCATGTAAGTATGTGTAAGTGTGTGTAAGTGCACGTAAGTGCGTGTAAGTGTGTGTAAGTGTGGGTAAGTAAGTGTAAGTGTGTATAAGTGTGTGTAAGTACGTGTAAGTGCGTGTAAGTGTATGTAATTGCGTGTAAGTATGTGTAAGTGCGTGTAAGTGTGTGTAAGTGCGTGTAAGTACGTGTAAGTACGTGTAAGTGCGTGTAAGTACGTGTAAGTGCGTGTAAGTACGTGTAAGTGCGCGTAAGTACGTGTACGTGTGGATAAGTACATGTAAGTGCGTACACGTGCCGATAAGTGTGTGTAAGTGTGTGAAAGTGCATGTGAGTGTGTAAGAGTAAGTGTGTGCGAGTGTGTGTGAGTTCATGTGGGTGCATGTAAGTGCGTGTAAGTGTGTGTAAGTGCTTGTAAGTGCGTATAAGGGCGTGTAAGTGCGTGTAAGTATGTGTAAGTTTGTGGAAGTGCGTATAAGTGTGTGTAAGTACGTGTAAGTGCGTGTTGGTGCATGTAAGTGCGTGTAAGTGTGTGTGTGTGTGTGTGTGTGTACGTGTGTATTAGTACGTATAAGTGCGTGTAAGTGCGTGTAAGTGTGTGTATGTACACGTAAGTGCGTGCAAGTACGTGTAAGTGTGCGTAAGTGCGTGTAAGTGCGTGTAAGTGTGTGTAAGTATGTGTAAGTATGTGTAAGTACGTATAGGTGCGTGTAGGTACTTGTAAGTCCGTGTAAGTGTGCGTAGGTACGTGGAAGTACGTGTAAGTGTGTGTAAGTGTGTGTAAGTGTGTGTAAGTGCGTATAAGTGCGTGTAAGTGCATGTAAGTGCGTGTAAGTGCGTGTAGGTGTGTGTAAGTGCGTGTAGATGCGTGTAAGGACATGTAAGTACGTGTAAGCATGTGTAAGTGCGTTTAACTGCGTGTAAGTGCGTGTGAGTGCGCGTAAGTGTGTGTAAGTGCATGTAAGTGCGTGTAAGTGTATGTAATTGTGTGTAAGCATGTGTAAGTTTGTGTAAGTGCGTGTAAGTACATGTAAGTGCGTGTAAGTACGTGTAAGTGCGTGTAAGTATGTGTAAGTGTGCGTAAGTGCGTGTAAGTGCATATAAGTATGTATAAGTGCATGTAAGTGCGTGTAAGTACGTATAAGTGTGTGTAAGTATGTGTAAGTGTGTGTAACTGCGTGTAAGTGTGTCTAAGTGTGGGTAAGTGTGTGTAAGTGCGTGTAAGTGCGTGTAAGTGTGTGTAAGTGCGTGTAAGTGCCTGTAAGCATGAATAAGTGCGTGAATTTGTATGTAAGTGCGTGTAAGTACGTGTAGGTGTGTGCAAGTGTGTGCAAGTGTGCATAAGTACGTGTAAGTGTATGTAACTGCGTGTAAGTGCATGTAAGTGTGTGTAGGTACGTGTAAGTGGGCGCGGACAAGGTCGTCATGGTGATCACGGACAGCGCGTATACAAACAAGAAGGCCTATCTTGAGCTCCGGAAGAAGTACCCTGTTGTTTGCTTCAGTCACTGTGTTGCCCACTCCTTGGATCTTGTGATGAAAAATGTGGCGAAAACAGAGTGGGGTTCAAACCTCCTCAGCAATGCAGAGCGCATTGTTTCATTGTTTGTAACAAGTACTTGCTCAGGTCCTGGCTGAAGACAGAGGGTGGCTTGGTGTTGTTGCCTGCTGTCGCCACCCGGTTCGGGTCTGTGCATAAGATGTTCGAGCGTGTGTTGAAGCTACGTGAGACTCTTGTGAAGGTTGTCAGCAGCCGAAGGTGGAATGAGTTTGGTTCTGTTGGCAAGGATGTTGGGTGAAAGGCAAAGAAGAAGGAAGTGCGCAAGATAGTCAAGATGGGCATCTTTTGGGTGCAGGTCAAGGCCATGACCAAGCTGATGCTCCCAATCGTCCTTGCTATTCGTAAGGCTGACAGTGCAGGGGGGACAGCCGGGATTGTGTTTGAGACACTTTTGGACACGACGGTGGCTATGAACTCTCTTTCTACTTCTCGGGG
>SZWC01007380.1:20894-31162 GCA_023375785.1 Penium margaritaceum | reverse complement strand
GTGTAAGTGCGTGTAAGTACGTGTAAGTGCATGTAAGTGCGTGTAAGTTCGTGTAAGTATGTGTAAATGCGTGTAAGTGCAATTGACTACGTATAAGTACGTGTAAGTGCGTGTAAGTGGGTGCAAGAGCGTGTAAGTGTGTGTAAGTGTGTGTGCAAGTGCGTGTAAGTGCATGTAAGTGAGTGTAAGTGCATGTAAGTATGTGTAAGTGTGTGCAAGTGTGTGTAAGTGCATGAAAGAGTGTGTGTAAGTACGTGTAAGTAGGTATAAGTACGTGTAAGTGTGTGTAACTGCGTGTAAGTGTATGTAAGTGTGGGTAAGTGCGTATAAGTGTGTGTAAGTGCGTGTAAGTGCGTGTAAGTGCGTGTAATTGCGTGTAAGTGCATATAAGTAGATGTAAGTACGTGTAAGTGTATGTAAGTGCGTGGTAGTACGTGTTAGTACTTGTGAGGGCGTGTAAGTGCGTGTAAGTGCGTGTAACTGCGTGTAAGTGTGTGTTACTGTGTGTAAGTGTGTGTAAGAACGTGTATGTGCATGTAAGTACGTATAAGTGCGTGAAAGTGTGTGTAAGTGCATGTAAGTGTGTATAAGTGCTTGTAAGTGTGTGTAATTGTGTATAAGTGTTTGTAAGTACGTGTAAGTAGGTGTACGTACGTTAAGTGTGTGTAAGTTTGTGTAAGTATGAGTAAGTGCGTGTAAGTACAATTAACTGCATGTAAGTGTGTGTGAGTGTGTGTAAGTGCGTGTAAGTGCATGTAAGTACGTGTATGTGTGTGTAAGTACGTGTAAGTACGTATAACTGTGTGTAAGTGCGTGTAAGTGCCTGTAAGTGCGTATAAGTGCGTATCAGTATGTGTATGTGCGTGTAAGTACGTGTAACTGCGTGTAACCGTGGGTAAGTACGTGTAAGTCCGTGTAAGGGTGTGTAAATGTGTTTAAGTGCGTGTAAGTATGTGTATGTGAATATAAATGTGTGTAACTGCATGAAACTGCGTGTAACTGCGTATAGGTGTGTATAAGTGTAAGTGTGTGTAAGTGCGTGTCAGTGCATACAAGTGCGTGTAAGTACGTGTAAGTACGCATAAGTACGTGTGAATACGTGTAAGTGCATGTAAGTTTTTGTAAGTGCGTGTAAGTATGTGTAAGTGTCTGTAAGTGTGTGTAAGTTTGTGTAAGTACGTGTAAGTACGTATAAGTGCATTTAACTACGTGTAAGTGCGTGTAAGTGTGTGTAAGAGCGTGTAAGTACGTGTAAGTGTGTGCAAGTACGTGTAAGTGTGTGTAAGTGCGTGTAAGTACATGTAAGTACGTGTAAGCGTGTGTAAGTGCGTGTAAGTGCATATAAGTGTGTGTGTAAGTGCATGTAAGTACATGTAGGTGCATGTAAGTGTGTGTACCTGTATGTAAGTATGTTTAAGTGCGGGTAAGTGCGTGTAAGTGCGTGTAAGTGCGTGTAAGTACGTGTAACTATGTGTAAGTGCGTGTAAGTAGATGTAAGTACGTGTAAGTGCATGTAAGTGCGTATAAGTGTGTGTAAGTGTCTCTAAGTATGTGTAAGTGTGTGTAAGTGCCTTTACGTGCGTGTAAGTGCGTATAACTACATGTAAGTACGCGTAAGTGTGTGTAAGTATGTGTAAGTGTGTGTAAGTGCGTGTAAGTGCGTATAAATGCTTGTAAGTGCATGTAAGTACGTGAAAGTGCATGTAACTGTGTGCGAGTGTGTGTAACTGCGTGTAAGTGTGTGTAAGTATGTGTAGGTACATGTAAGTGCGTGTAAGTGTGTGTAAGTGTGTGTAAGTGCGTGAAAGTACGTATAAGTGCGTGTAAGTGCGTGTAATTATGTGTAAGTGTTTGTAAGTGCGTGTACGTTCTCGTAAGTACATGAAGTGCGTGTAAGTTTGTCTTAGTGTGTGTAAGTGCGTGTAAGTATAATTAACTGCATGTAAGTGCGTGTAAGTGTGTGTAAGTACGTGTAAGTGCGTGTAAGTGCGTGTAAGTGTGTGTAAGTGTATACAAGTACGTGTAAGTGCATGTAAGTGTGTGTAAGTATGTGTAAGTGTGTGCAAGTTATATAAGTGTGTGTAAGTGTGTGTAAGTGTGTGTAAGTGTGTGTAAGTGTCCGTAAGTGCGTGTAAGTGCGTGTAAGTGTGTGTAAGTTCTTGTGAGTGCTTGTAAGTACGTGTGATTACGTGTAAGTCTGTATAAGTATGTGTAAGTGCGTGTAAGTACGTACAGGTGCTTGTAAGTGCGTATAAGTGTGTCAAAGTGCGTGTAAGTGTGTGTAAGTATGTATAAGTACATGTAAGTTTGTGTAAATGCGTGTAAGTGCGTGTAAGTATGTGTAAGCGTGTGTAAGTGTGTGTAAGTGCGGATAAGTGCATGTAAGTACATGTAAGTGTAGATAAGTGTGTGTAAGTGTGTGTAAGTAGGTGTAAGTACGTTTAAGTATGTGTAACTGCGTATAAGTGTATATAAGTATGTATAGGTGCGTGTAAGTGCGTGGAAGTACATGTAAGTACGTGTAAGTGCGTGTATGTGTGTATACGTACGTATAAGTGCGTGTAAGTACGTTTAAGTGCGTGTTATTTTGTGTAACTGCGTGAAAGTATGTGTAAGTGTGTGTAAGTAAGTATAAGTGTGTGTAAGTGCACGTAACTGTGTGTAAGTGCGTGTAAGTATGTGTAAGTACGTGTAAGTGTGTCTAAGTACGTGAAAGTGCGTGTAAGTCCGTTTTAGTGCGTGTAAGTGTGTGTAAGTGCATGTTAGTGCGTGTAAGTATGTGTATGTGTGTGTAAGTGCGTGTAACTGCGTGTAACTGCATGTAAGTACGTGTAAGTGTGTGTAAGTGCGTGTAAATGCAAGTACGTGTGAGTACGTGCGTGTAAGTGCTTGTAAGTGCGTGTAAGTACGTCTAAGAGCATATAAGTATGTGTAAGTGCATGTAACTGCGTGTAACTGCATGTAAGTGTGTATAAGTGCGTGTAAATGTGTGTAAGTGTGTGCAAGTGTGTGTAAGTAGGTATAAGTGTGTTTAAGTGTGTGTAAGTTTGTGTAAGTACGTGTAAGTGCATGTAAGTACAGTTAATTGCGTGTAAATGTGTGTAAGTGTGTGTAAGTGTGTGTAAGTGTGTGTAAGAGCGTGTAAGTGCGTGTAAGTGTGTGCAAGTGCATGTAAGTGCGTGTCAGTGTTTGTAAGTGCATGTAATGGCGTATAAGTGCGTGTAAGTGCGTGTAAGTGCGTGTAAAGCGTGTAAGTGCGTGTAAGTGCATGTAAGTGTGTGTAAGTTCGTGTGAGTGTTTGTAAGTGTGTGTAAGTACGTGCAAGTGTGCAGGTGTGTGTAAGTTTGTATAAGTGCGTGTACGTGCGCGTAAGTGCAATTAGCTGCATGTAAGTGCGTGCAGGTGCGTGTTAGTGTGTGTAAGTGCGTGAAAGTGCGTGTACGTGTGTGCAAGTATGTGTAAGTGCATGTACGTTCGTGTACGTGCGTGTCCATGTTGACTTGGACTTCCGACTTTCGGGGATCAAGTCGGAGTCGCTAAGTCGATCAAAGTCGATATCAACGTCGACTTGACTTGACTCCCCTCTGGCACTCCTAGCACTTTTTTGCCCCTATTTTGGTTCTGGACCCCTTGGACTAGGGCAGGGGAGTTTAGTTACAAGGTCAAGATCGACCACCGCGAGCACAAAACCGTTTGTTGCAGGTCTGCCGATCCTTGCTGGCTTGGCAGAGTGAGATATCCCAAACGAGATTGGATATTATAGACAGCTGGTGGGTCAGCATCAAACCAGTCATGTGTCATGCACTTGCTACGTGGATAATGCGTGCCTGGAGCATGTTGACTGTGTGGCAAAAATGCATCGCACTCGTGTGACATTTTGTGGCTACTACTCACCAATAGGCGGCCACAGAACACGTTGTCATCTTCATGGGACGGGCATGACATTTCCTGCCAGCCCGGACGAGGCTGCACAGGATCCGCCTGTCAGGTCCGGTGGAGGAGTTGTCTATGTAACCGAGTCCATGCACTTGTTGTTCCAACGTTGCAAGCTTTGCCAACATGGCTGGCGGGGCCAGTCAGGCCATCACCAGTTCTGTGCCATCTACGTCGGCCAGACCACCAGTCATGGCTGGTGACCTCCTCATCCGGGCCCTTAGCAAGTTTTTCAGGCCTGTACCGACTCAAGGCGGCAACCCCGGATGGCAGTGCAGGCCATGCGGAAAGGTGGCGTCAGGCGGATCTGACCGTATGCGTGGTCATTTCGGGGCGGCTGTGCATAACATTGCTAAGTGCAAGGTGGCTCCTCCAGCTGCACGGGCGCTTCTTGGTCTCCCTCCCTTGTCCCCTCCCCCGGCCTCCTTTCAACCATTCGACGAGAAGTTGTACAATGGCCAAGGTGAGCCATGGGGCACGAGTTCCAGCCCAGTTGACTGGGCAAAGCTCGTTGCACAGCGGAAGCGGCAGGAACTTTGCGCAGCTGCTGGTGTTGCCGACACTTTCCCAGCCATGGTTGCCGCTCAAGCTTCTGTCCCCGAGTCCCTTCGCAGCAGCACCCCGGGCTCTGCAGCATCGCTCAACACCTATCGTCAGTCGCTCATCTAAGAACACCTTGCAAACGCTGCCAACAGCTAGTGCCAGTGGACGATCGTGAAAATCATGGCAAAGAACACCCTCCCTATCTTGTTCTGCAGACGTGACGTTGTTTTCGAGCACATGGAGGATGCGCGGCGGACAACACCGAGCTTCAGGCTGCCCGCCAAGGACCGGGTGACATCGGAGCTGCTTCCAGCACTTGATGCTGAGCTAGCAGAGCTAGAGGCTCCACTTCCAAGTGGCTGGGAAATTTTTGGAGTGATCCTTGGCGTCGACGAGTTGTCAGATATCCACAGCCGACCCATGTACTCAGCGATGGTGTCAAACACAGAAGGTACCAAAAACCTCTTCTACAGAGATGCAAACGGCGTCCTCAGGGACGCCAACCATGTCGCAGCCGTCATCGACCACGCCATCTCCGAGGTGGGCGCGGACAAGGTCGTCATGGTGATCACGGACAACGCGTATACAAACAAGAAGGCCTATCTTGAGCTCCGGAAGAAGTACCCTGCTGTTTTCTTCAGTCACTGTGTTGCCCACTCCTTGGATCTTGTGATGAAAGATGTGGCAAAAACAGAGTGGGGTTCAAACCTCATCAGCAAGGCAGAGCGCATTGTGTCATTGTTCGTAACAAGTACTTGCTCAGGTCATGGCTGAAGACAGAGGGTGGCTTGGTGTTGTTGCCTGCTGTCGCCACCCGGTTCGGGTCTGTGCATAAGATGTTTGAGTGTCTGCTGAAGCTGCGTGAGACTCTTGTGAAGATTGTCAGCAGCCCAAGGTGGAATGATTTTGGTTCAGTTGGCAAGGATGCTGGGTGAAAGGCAAAGAAGAAGGAAGTGCGCAAGATAGTCAAGATGGGCGTCTTTTGGGTGCAGGTAAAGGCCATGACCAAGCTGATGCTCCCAATCGTCCTTGCTATTCGTAAGGCTGACAGTGCAGGGGGGACAGCCGGGATTGTGTTTGAGACACTGTTGGACATGACGGTGGCTGTGAACTCTCTTGCTACTTCTTGGGGTAGCCGTCGTGCTTCTTGCAACCCTGACTGGGTCAAGTTTGTTGCTGAGCGTCTGAGCTTCCGTTGGACTAATCAAATGCCTTATCCCATCTATGCCGCAGCTCGTCGTTGCCACCCATAACACTTTGGCCACAAGTTTGATGGCGACGAGAAAATGGTGGAAGCGTGGAATACGGTCGTCACTACACTCCTCCCGGATCAGCGCGAGCAGGACACCATCAATGGGGAGCTGGGGGCGTTTGAGAACGGCAGGATCACATTGGAAGAGGAGCCGTCCAAGGTCAGGGAGGTGCTGGGGGAAAAGGAAGCAGTGCAACAGGTGATAGCAGGCAAGCTCCCTGCGTACAAGTGCCATGCCCGCCACATGACCAGCCTACCAACTCTGCGGGCACTGGCAATGCGGCTTTTGGCACAGCCTTGCAGCAGCTCCGACAACGAGCGGGCCTTCTCACAGAACGAGCTTATTCAGACTACACAGCGTAACCGTCAGAAGGTTTCAACGTTGGAGATGCTGGTCTGCACAAATGTGTGGCTGACACGTATGTATGGGAAGAAAAAAGCAAGGAAGCTGACAAAGGATGTCAAGCAAGCAGTTGATGAGGAGATATGAGACAGTGGAAGTGAGGCAGATGGGAATGTCGAGGACGCGGAGGACTATGACATCGATCCGGACCCCACCATTGCAGGTGCAGCAGACGGTGACGATTCTGAGGTGGTAGAGGTGAGGGAGGTGGCAGGGGATGAGGAAGCAGACATTGACAACAAGGAGGATGAGGACGAGGACGAGGAGATTGAACAGATGGAGCAGTAGGGATATGATGACAGCAATTATGAGAACGATGCAGAAGATGATGGTGGTGCGGCAGAGGTGACAAGGATTCTCAGGCAGGGTGTTTGCAAACGCAAGCACATCAAGGCTCCAAGCATTGCATCAGCAGCTCTTGTGGCAGGTGCAGGAGAGGGAGGTTCTACAGTAAGATCCACGCCCAACTCACGAGCCCCCAGTGCACAAGGTTCAATGGTTGCAGTTAGCACAGCAGCTGTGAAGGCCTCTAATCACTCTAGGCGACTTCGCAAAGGCCGTTAGGATTACATTGCAAGTCCACATGCCTTTTTGTGCTGTGATCAATGTCATATTTCAAACCAGTTTCCTGTTTTGTTTTTTGCTTTGCCAATGTTTCAACTCCACTGTTGAATGATGTGTGTCCTCCACTCCAAAGTTGACGGAGGCAGAGTTCCCTCGCAATGAGTTGATGCTGTCTAACATTATCCACATGATGTTACAAGTGCCTGCGGAGACCTCCTCCAGAACCTGTAAAGAGATAGATAACTAAAACTATGACTTATGGCAAAACAATGTTGAAATGTGATTTTTAGGGCAACTTGGGTAACATGTGTCTGAAAATGAACAGGTAAATCATGGGCCAGAAATATTGTTTTTGGGCAGGTAAACAGATCCCTCCTGGAAAAAATATAGTGTATGTGATCAAAATTCAGTATTTCTGGCCTTCTTGTAGTCAAACCCCAAGTCGACTTTCAGGTCAAAGTCGACTTGGGGTCAGATGGGACGACTTCCGACTTTCGACTTGGCGACTTAGCATCGACTTAGACTTTGAGAAGTCAACATGGGTGCGTGTGAGTGCATGTAAGTGCGTATAAGTGCGTATAAGTGCGTGTAAGTGCGTGTAAGTGCGTGTAAGTACGTGTAAGTACGTGTAAGTGCGTGTAAGTGCGTGTTAGTGTGTTTAAGTGCGCATAAGTGTGTGTAAGTGCCTGTAAGTGCGTGTAAGTGCGTGTAAGTGCGTGTAAGTGCGTGTAAGTGCGTGTAAGTGCATGTACGTGCGTAAGAGCATGTAAGTGCGTGTAAGTGTGTGTAAGTTTGTATAACTGCGTGTAAGTGTGTGCAAGTGCATGTAAGTGTGTGTAAGGACATGTAAGTGTGTGTAAGTGCGTTTAAGTGCGTGTAAGTATGTGTAAGTGCGTGTAAGTATGTGTAAGTGCGTATAAGTGCATATGAGTACGTGTAAGTATGTATATGTGTGTGTAAGTGCGTGTAAGTATGTGTAAGTGCGTGTAAGTATGTGTAAGTGTGTGTAACTGTGTGTAAGTGGGTGTAAGTGCATGTAATCTCTTGTAAGTGCGTGTAAGTGTGTGTAAGTGCGTTGAAGTGCGTGTGAGTACGCGTAAGTGTGTGTAAGTACATGTAAGTGCGTGTAAGTGCATGTAAGTGTATGTAAGTGCGTGGAAGTGCGTGTAAGTACGTGTAAGTGCGTGTAAGTATGTGTAAGTGCATACAAGTGCATGCAAGTGCCTGTAAGTGCGTGGAAGTGCGTGTAAGTATGTGTAAGTGCGTGTAAGTGCGTGTAAGTGCGTGAAAGTGCCTGTAAGTACATTTAAGTGCGTGTAAGTATGTGTAAGTGCGTGTAACTGTGCGTAAGTGCGTGTACGTGCATGTAAGTGCGTGTAAGTGCGTGTAAGTGGGTTTTAGTGTGTAAAAGTACGTGTAAGTGCATGTAAGTACGTGTAAGTGTGTGTAAGTGCATGTAAGTACACGAAAGTGCATGTAAGTGTGTGTAAGTGTGTGTAAGTACACGTAAGTGCGTGTATGTGCGTGTAAGTGCGTGAACGTGCATGTAAGTGCGCGTAAGTGCATTTAAGTGTGTGTGTAAGTGGTGTTAGTGTGTGTAAGTGCGTGTAAGTGTGTGTAACTGCGTGTAAGTACGTGTAAGTGCGGATAAGTGCGTGTAAGTGCGTGTAAGTACGTGTAAGTGCGTGTTATTGGGTGTAAGTGCGTGTAAGTACATGTAAGTGCGTGTAAGTACGTGTTAGTACGTGTAAATGTGTGTAAGTACGTATAAGTACGCAGAAGTGTGTGTAGGTGCCTGTAAGTACATGTTAGTACGTGTAACTATGTGTAAGTACGTGTAAGTGCGTGTAAGGAATTGTAGGTGCGTGTAAGTGTGTGTAAGTGTGTGTAACTGCATAGAAGTGCGTGTAACTGTGTGTAAGTATGTGTAAGTGTGTGTAAGTATGTGGAAGTGCGTGTAAGTGCATGTAAGTTTGTGTAAGTGCATGTGAGTGCGTGTAATTGTGTGTAAGTGTCTATAAGTGCGTGTAAGTACGTGTAAGTGCGTGTAAGTGCGTGTAAGTTTGTGTAAGTGCGTGTACGTGCGTGTAAGTGCACTTAACTGCGTGTAAGTGCGTGTAAGTACGTGTAAGTCCGTGTAAGTGCGTGTGAGAGTGTGCAAGTGTATGTTAGTGCGTATAAGTGCGTGTAAGTATGTGTAAGTGGGTGTAAGTGTGTGTAAGTGTGTGTAAGTGTGTGTAAGTGTGTGTAAGTGCGCGTAAGTGCGTGTAAGTTCGTATAAGTATGTGTAAGTTCTTGTAAGTTCCTGTAAGTGCGTGTAACTGCGTGTAAGTGTGTATACGTGCGTGCACGTGTGTGTAAGTACGTGTAAGTGCATACAAGTGCTTGTAAGTGTGTGTAAGTATGTGTAAGTGCATGTAAGTGCGTGTAAGTGCGTATCAGTACGTGTAAGTGCGTGTAAGTGCGTGTTAGTATGTGTAAGTGTATGTTAGTGTGTATAAGTGCATGTAAGTGTGTGTAAGTACGCAAAAGTGCATGTAAGTGTGAGTAAGTGCATGTAAGTGCATGTAAGTACGTGTAACTACGTGTAACTGCGTGTAAGTGCGTCTAAGTTTGTATAAGTGTGTGTAAGTGCATTTAACTGCGTATGCGTGTATGTAAATGTGTGTAAGTATGTGTAAGTGTGTGTAAGTCCGGATAAGAGCGTATAAGTGCCTGAAAGTGTGTGTAAGTATGTGTCAGTGTGTGTAAGTACGTGTAAATGCGTATAAGTGCGTGTAACTGCATGTAAGTGTGTGTAAGTGTGTGTAAGTGTGTGTAAGTGCGTGTAAGTGCGTGTAAGTGCGTGTAAGTGCTTGTAAGTGCGTGTTAGTACGTGTACTTGCATGTAAGTGCGTGTAACTGTGTGTATGTACGTGTAACTGTGTGTAAGTGTGTATACATACGTGTAAGTGCGTGTAAGTGTGTGTAAGTACGTGCAAGTATGTGTAAGTACGTGTAAGTGCATGTAAGTCTTTGAAGTACGTGTAAGTACGTGTAAGAGCGTGTACATGCGTGTAAGTTTGTGTAAGTATGTGTAAGTCTCTATAAGTGCAATTAACTGCGTGTAAGTACATGTAAGTGTGTGTAAGTGCATGTAAGGGCATGAAAGTGTGTGCAAATGTATGTCAGTGCGTCTAGGTGTGTGTAAGTGCGTGTAAGTACGTGTAAGTGCATGTAAGTGCGTGTAAGTACCCATAAGTGCTTGTAAGTGCATGTAAGTTTTTGTAAGTGCGTCTAAGTCCGTGTAAGTGCGTGTAAGTGCGTGTAAGTATGTGTAAGTGCGTGTAAGTGCATGTAAGTGCATATAAGTACGTGTAAGTACGTGTAAGTGTGTGTAAGTGCGTTTAAGTGCGTGTAAGTGTGTGTAAGTATGTACAAGTACGTGTAAGTGCGTGTAAGTGCGTGTAGGTACGTGTAAGTGCGTGCAAGTGCGTGTAAGTGTGTGTAGGTGCGTGTAAGTATGTGTAAGTGCATGTAAGTGTGTGTAAGTGCGTGTAAGTGCGTGTAAGTGCGTGTAAGTGCGTGTAAGTA
>SZWC01007379.1:111402-128483 GCA_023375785.1 Penium margaritaceum | reverse complement strand
TATATCTATATCTATATCTATATCTATATCTATATCCATATCTATATCTATATCTATATCTATATCTTTATCTATATCTATATCTATATCTATATCTACATCTATATCTATATCTATATCTATATCTATGTCTATATCTATATCTATATCTATATCTATATCTATATCTATATCTATATCTATATCTATATCTATATCTATATCTATATCTAAATCTATACCTTTATCTATATCTATATCTATATCTATATCTATATCTATATCTATATCTATATCTATATCTATATCTATATCTATATCTATATCTATATCTCTATCTATATCTATATCTATATCCATATCTATATCTATACCTATATCTATATCTATATCCATGTCCATGTTTATACCTATATCTATGTTTAAAACATCTTCATATCTATATTTATTTCTATATCTATATCCATATATATCTATATCGAAATCTACTTATATATATATCTTTTAATGTATCTATAACCATATGTATAACTATATCTAGATTTCTTTTTATATCATATGTGTATGAATATATATTTGTATCTGTATCATTTTTTTGTATGTATGTCACATTAACATCTATGTTCTTATTTATATGTATGTTCATTAAAATCTATCTAACATTTTATAAAAATATAATGTTTTGTTTGATATATGTATTCAATACAAACGTTTTACAACGTAATAATTTATTTATCTATTTAGTTATGTATTGTTATGAATGCAATAAAATGTTTGTTGAAAACATCCGAATACTTTTGTTTATCGGGAAAAGCTTAAAATATGAGGGGATGTATGCATAAAATGTAAAAGGAAGGATAAAAAAGGCTCCATATAGCTAATTGAAGTTTTTCCATGATTTGATTATATATCCAGTTTTTTATGTGTGAGTGAAGCCTCTTTTTGACATGTTTGATGCCGCAAGTGCCAAAACAAAACAAATCACGTGGAATTTGGTCAAGAATATATAGAATGTAAAGTCGATATACTTGTTCAGATGTTGTAGCGGTGGACCATATGCCTGTTAAGTCTTAACTTTGTGTTTTTGTAGTGCTTGCTCAATCTGTCATGTCCACTTTCTTGTTGGGTTGTCCGCCTTCCTGGTGAGCACTTCTGCCCGATTAGGGTACCCAAGAACTAGGTTGATGCTGATAATCTTTAAGTACCCCCATTGAAGGACAAGCATTCCACCCCCCTTGTCCAATCTTTTCTGCTATAATTTAGCCCCATCAAGGACTTTGCTTTGATTTTGTGCTCGAGATGTTGACATTGGTTTTAAGAGCGCTAAAGTGTCCCCCATGGAGCATGCCCCACACGATGGCTATTGGTCGTAGCCATGCCCAGGACTTATTTTGCTATTGTTAGGGCCAGCATGGCCTTACCAAGAACCAACAATCGAGCGTCACCTAAACCTTGTAAGCCCATGGCTTTAGCTGACGTCACGTCCACAAGGAGGAAGCCTTTTTTGGTCCCTCGCGCCATCTCCTCTACTCGTTTCGTAAATCAATGGCCACGATGGTAACTGAAGAAACTGAATGCACCATTTAAACTTGTCACAAAAACCAAAAAAAAAATTCCATTGATACATGAACAACATAATTCAACAAAATGATAAAAGAAGATGGTTTGTACCTTTGGATTTTGCCCAAAATTGTTGTTGCCAACGATTTCCACAGTTAAAAAATCGTACACTTAATTAAATTGCCACTCCTATAAACACATTCTCTCTCATAGACATCAAACACCACAATATCTGTACTTTTCGGTAAGGATATGTGCCATAAAAATTTGAAAATGCTTTATCCATTCGTAGAAAAGTTCCATTCTCCTAGAAAATGGGCCGCAGAGGGATAGGGTTGGACTTTTGGCTTTGTTTGAGATTTTCATCACGCGACTAACCAAGTGGCCCTCAAACCAAGGTAATTCAAGGGCCACCTGGTTTCTACAAACGTGTCTACCAAGTGTTGAACAAGACCATTGGGCAAGCCATTTGTGCGCAACAATTGAGCTTAGCTGAAATTGCTCTCCAGCTGATGTACGAGCTCAACATTTTCATGACACTAACAAAGGAGAGTGGATAATGGATGCATGTGACATTCTCCTTAGCAAACCCTTTACGTACCACATGAAAAGAATGCACAAATCATGCACTTCATCAACAAAGATCCACAAAATGTGAACTAGTTTTGCCTTTGCAAAATCAGCACCAAATAGTGATGGATGAGCTACTCTATGTTTCATGCGCATGAGCTTAAAAGGAGTATGTGTTTTACATCCATATAGAGATGCCACTCAGATTTTTCCATCTTCTTCCTTTGTCTGTAGAGTTAAAGGCATACGAAAGGATGTGCATCTGCATGGAAAAGACAAAGTCTTTCATTAGTATGTGCGCATGAACAAGATTGCACATTTTGCGATTGTTACAAACTTCATGGGTTGACCATGAAATCTAGCTGGACTCAAAAGAATGGATACGGTACTAGTAGATGCCCCCTTGCACCTTTTTTCTTAGAGAGATCCATGTGGTATGGTGATGTCATCAAAGATGTATCAATCAACTGAAAAGGTTCAAGTGCTTGCACTGCGTTTCAAGGTTCAAATATGTTCGATGGTGGCCACATGCAAAGTGTGAATTGCATGATAAATAAATGCAACCCTAATGCAAAGTGAATTCATGATGTGATCCAAATGGTTTTATCATTCATAATTGACAATGTTTACAGAACAAAGAGCCACATGACATAGCATGAAGAGAACTCTTTGCCACATCCTTATGAATATCTTTCATGTGATGAGCTCACTAAATCCTCTTACATCTACACACGCATGTGCATCGTCCACTACTTCATCCTCATCTTCCACCCTCGCATGTGCTATATGTTACATTAACCACAAATCATCCACGTTTCTAAGTTCCTATCCTTTTTCCAATATAAATACTTATTGCAACAAGATACTTGAATGAGGCGATTACTTAGCTCAACTTTGGCTTGAGCCCAACAAAGTTTGTTTCACTTTTTGGAGGAGACCTTGTCAGGTTATGAAATTACCTTTACTTCATCAATACTTTTGCAATGTAGGTTTTCCTCACTTTGAAAAGACATATTCCAATATATTTTTCCTGAAGTGCATGTTGAACAATGCAAGTCTACAAATGTTATGGTGGGTTCAAGAAAGGTGGGACTACCTCATCCATCTTTCTAGACTGATTTCCAAAGTTCCACAGCTTGACAAATTCCTTTCACATGCCAATCTTCAACAATACAAAGCCTACAAGTTTCGCATGAGCCATTTTGCGGCCATAAACATTTTGCAGGCTCATATTGGACCAAGTGGAGTATCACTTAATCACCATCATCACTTCCAATCTTTAAGAACATATGAATACATTATCAGTTTAGACTCTTAGGACCGCAACCTTCTATGAAGGATCTTAGACTGCCAAAAGTAACACCAGCTATAGTAGTCGTAAGAAAGGGAGCACCAATTGTGGTGATGGTAACCAATTCAAGTCCTCCCAACTCCATTCTATCAACATAATTTTTCTACATGCATGTGAGCCATTAGGATTCAGTACCAAACTTAAACCCAAATGATTTTAAAGTTTCTTCAAGGTTCCCTCTTTAAAACTTACTCTAACAGAGTTTTACTACCGTGAAGAGGATGTTTGTCAATATCTTGGCGGCCTCACAAATCCATAAACACTCAACACGCCAAGAAATTTGTTCAAAGGCTCCATGTGAAGTAGATGTTACACCTATTTATGAAAAGATTTGTCACGTTTTTTTTGGCAAAGCTAATCATACACTATTGCTGAGCATACATCAAGTTATGTTATACTTTATAATCTTGTACGACAACAGGAGCTTCAAAATTCATTTCTCAGTTCTTATACAAGACCAACGTGACACACGAGAGGAATTAGAACTATACAAAGGCCAACTAAGGCTTTTTCGTGGTTGTGATAAACTCCAACACGCGCAACGTGCTCAGACCATGTCTGTTTGTGCATTTGGAAGTTTTTATCCATATGGGCAAGACTCAAATTGTTTTCCTTCATTTCCTCTCTTGAGCATTCCACAGTCATAGATAGAGAAGAATCTTGTATTTTAAATGATTATGTGGTTATCGCAAGGATGTTTGATCTACCTTCTATTTGATCCTCAAAAAGATAACATTGCACACTCTTGTATAGCATGAGGAGATTCATGGACAGTGGGTAGGCAACATCGCAAGTAATTTCCTTATGGCAGTTGAAAAAACATCCTAATAAGAATGTCTATGCATAAATGCATCATCGCCACTCCCCTCCCGTGTAGCATGCATTCATGATATGGTCTTGTGGAAGTTAAAGACATTGTGGATGTTCTACAAAACAACATTAAGTAGAGAAGAGATGAAGAAGACATGGTATTACTCCTCATACATGTGGTAAACGATGCTTGAGAAAAGGGAGGAATAATATCAAAAACACTAAGCGAAGTTCTTGCTAAAGCAAGCTACAAAAGGAACGTACAACGGAGATAATAAGTGTTTTGAAATTGTGGATTGAACCCGTCGAGCACTTTCCAGCTCAGTCCATCATGATTGAACATGTTTTGATTCTAAAACTTCAATACAAAAAACTTGTATAATTCTTTTCCCTTTGGTCAAGATCATTTTACTATATATTTCTTAATCTTGAAAAGGTTTTCAAAATTGAAAAATAAAATGCAAAACAATTTTTAACTACCCATGAGCAGATTTAATTTCTTGTATATTAATATTAATTCATTGCTATCATGCCTTATTACAACAAATTCCTTAAATTCATGGACATAATGTTGAGCATTTTTCAATTCCATAAACTAAACTCACCAAATATCTTTCTTTTCAAACCAATATGTAATAATGATGAAGTGTTTATTGAGAAACACTTATGAATTTTCTGTTTTGTGCTTGAATTCGTTTGCACAAAATCAATAGTATTTTGGTACGATTGACTTCATCTTAAGAAGGCTTCTTGTTTTGATCACAAATTTCAAATCCTTCTACATATATGTCCTTAGCTTAACTTATGGATGGGATTCTTTCAATGGAAATGAAGTGTTTATATATTGAAAATTAATTCCAATACTTGCTAAAAAATGGTTATCAACATGTCAAAAATAAACTTGATTTATAGAATAACATCCCAAAGTCTGAAAAATACAGTTTTCCTCAAAGCTTTTGGTTCTTGCATCAGTCATTGAATCATTGTTTATGTTTTCTTCATACACGTACCAAAACAACTCACCATTTCAAGATAAGGTCTACATTACAAATAAAACAAAACTAGTCATATGTCTTCATACAATTTAAGCATCGTTGCGGACCATATTGTAAAAACTCATAATGTATGGTATTTGAATAAAAATGAATGCAAAATATCTAAAGTATGCATGGAGTGAGTTTGTAAAGTTGTTTTGTAGAAACATTTAAGTCAACAAGATGAAATTATTAAACAAATGTATGGTGAAGAAATAAAATCTAACAGCCAAGGTTCACGGTTGATGATTTCTAATTAATGATTGAATCCTTATTAAAATTACATAACTTTTATGTTAGTGATTTTCATTAAGAATACATTTTTTAAGTTTTCATAACTAAAATCTCAACTTTAAGAGGTACTTTTGAATCTCTTTCTTTTACACAAAAGTTTGTTGTAGAAAGCTTAATAGTGTTGATGACGCATTTGTTTCTTCTTTAATGACATGGCATGTGAATGTTTCTTCTTTAATCATTAAGAATATGGTAAACCATAATATGAAATTTTGAATGATGAAAGGTGTAAAAGATATTAATTGCTTCTGTTACATCTATTTGTTTAACTTAACTTTTAAAATATAAGAATATTATATTTACATTACAATACATTATAACATCTATGCTTCATAAAATAAGCTTATTGTTTTCTTTATGAATGGGAAACGAAGAAAAAAACTTAAACTCACGATACTTAATATTCATTTCAATTTTCATTTCTATTAAACAAAAAAGTAGGATCTCAAACTATAAAACTGATGTTAGAATGAGAACAGGTTTTGTAGATCTACAAAAACAAAATTTGTATTTTAAATTTTATTCCTTCATCCTCTTGACAAGATGCCCTCCATATGAAGTACAACTATTATGAAGAGCATGATTTTGGTGCTTTCCTACATCTAATTCCTTGACTTTTGACAAATGGTTCTAGAAGAATAACTAACGACACATTAATGGCGTTAAAGTAATGAAGTTACAATAAGAGTATATACAAATGACCTGAATTTAGTAGTTGGAAGAGCCCTACGATTGTAGTTATGTAAAGAGAAAAGTTCAGATGAACTTATCATATTCAAATGTTTTCTTGTAAATTGTAATCAAATGTAAAGAGCAAACTTATGAATACTTTGTTTCATGTTTGAATTTTTATCAATATTTTTTTATAATTTGTCAAAAACCTTTGGTGATATGGTTTTTTGTTTAAATCTCGTCCCATCATTTTGAAATCATCTTGATGTCATGTTAAAAGAAGTGATGTTTTATCATCTCCAAAGAAAAAATACATTGTTTAATACTTATAACTTTGGGGACCAAATTTTTTCATGAGAGTAGAAATGCCTAAGTTTTAGCTCATTTGAATTGAGATCTTCAAGATTTTGCTTATGTTGTGTTTTGGTTACGCTTTATCTTGGACATGACGGAGTGAGGGGGAGGGAAAAGCCGTAGGAGGGAGGATGGAGGAGAAGGGAGGAGGCGAGAGGGTGGTAGAGGCAAGAGTTAGCAACGGGGCTATTTTCCCTCTCGGTTGTGAGGGGGAGGAGCTCTCAAGAGTAGTAAGGGGGGAGCGCTCTTGAAAGCTGTGAGGGGGGAATCAAGCTTGTAGGGACTTAGAGCGAGACAGGATGAAGGTGAGAACAATGAATGTGTTTTGAGAAAAAAGTGAGTGAACAAGGGTGAGGCCCGCCGCTAATCGAGTCAGCCGCACTTATCAGATGTTGTTAGCAGTCTAGAGCATGTTGTGTAGTGTTACATGCTCTAGTCAGGGCATCCCTACGCCCATGCAAGTGGTGAAAGGGGGGCTTTTGCTCCCATTTGAGGTGGATGCAAAGACCCCCTTCTTTGGCACAAGTAAAGCACTTGACTAATGCACAAGTTATAGGACGTGTACTGGCTCCCAGCCGTCAGATTTACAAGATTCATGAGTGCAGGATTAGACTTGGTGAGACAAACCCGGCTAGTAGGATAAGCAAAGAGTAGAATTAAACTAGGCGCTCTAATACAAGCAGCAACAAAAGCATTCTACTTTAACGCTTGATACTGGAAGTCCAAAGCAAAAAAAAAACCCTTTTAAAAACAAAAAGAATGAGATTGCAAATATACAAACAATACTCATCTTTCCAAATAAGAGTTATTCATGTCAACAAATTATACAACTTGGATACAGATACGTTTGAAAGTAAGTGCCATTCTTCATAGATGGACCCATGTCATAATGAAAAAAAATTATATTTTTATGACAAAACTTTTCTTTCTTGTTAATATGTATAGAACGTTATCATCGTAGTGTATGCACATGCTAACCTGACAATTGTCAAGGTAGTAAGAATCCAAAAGTAATAAAATGTTTTAACATTTTTTAATCATTATTTTATTTTGACATCTTGATCAGATACTAATGAAGGTGAGTACCTTCATTTCAATTTAAATCCATTCCTACTGAAAACTTGGCTCCTCATACATGCTTCGTTTTTAACTTTAGCAACCTCACTTCTTGTCCCTTTATAAGCATTTTTATATCATGTATAGACCTCTAGATCTGTTTTAACTTATTTTTAAATTTTCAAAGTTTAAAGTATGCTTAAAACTATATTGGAAATTCTTATAAGGATTAATTCATAGATTTTCTTTAATCATTCATAATGGAGGTTCCATGTTGCTGTTGTGGTGAAACATTGTAATTGATATAAAAGTTGTTCAAACTTGCTTGTCAAGTATGGTTGAAGTGGCTACGAATGTGAGGTGGTTAACTTTGACTTTTATCAATTTTTGTGACATACGCCACCATTTAGTTTTCATCTTTTTCTTTTTTACTCAAACGTTACATATAAAAGGTAAGGGACTTCTTTGAAGGCTTCTTAGCATGAATCATTTCATTTGTAATTTTTTAGCCTTCGTGCAAAACTCTAGGTAGTGATACATGAAGTTATGCCTGTCATGATTTGAGAATGCATTAGCAACATAATGTGCACATGATTACCCTGATTGAACTTGAATTTATATGTTGAGTTGCACTTAGGTTCTTTGGGTAGTATCTTTCCCTAGGAACTTTATGAGATGAACACTAGTAGATGTTTATTACAAGTGCATGTTTGGCCGTTGTAGAGGGATTAAGCAAGAATGTTAGTATTTATTTCTCACAAAACAAGCAATTATTTTATTTGTTTTGGCACAGATTCATTAATGCTTCATGGATCGATATACTCTCAATTTCATCCTTTAATATGGCCATGATTTGTCGCACCAATTCATGTTCGGCTATAATTGACATGATTTTGATGTAAAACTATCAACATTGCTAGAATCACATGGTTGGACGCACCTTCTTTCAATAATGGCTAGGAAGATGGTTGAGTGTAGTGTGATTATGCATATGTATTATGTTTTAAGTCATAATTGCAAAAACCATAACTATCTTTGTGAGGGTCTGGAGTTGTGCAAAGTTTTTAAATTTTCCTTAAGGGGTGAAATTGCATATTTTTACCAACCTTTACTAAGTAATTATATTGACATGTTAATTTTATCATAAGAAAAAAATTCACTTAATGAAGATGGATCAATATTCTGTCCCTTAAGTAAAGTATGGATTATATTTTTCACTTGATATGGTATTTAGTTTTTATGATATTTATTGAAATTTCAAGCACTATGGTTTAAATATACGTGAATTTATATAATTATTTTAATATTTAAGAGATATTTCACATTATTTCCAAATGATTTTTATTTCCAACAACTTCTGATGTGGTTGCCCCTTGAATGGTGACCCTTTGCATTATCAAATTTTTATGTAATAAAGAGGTTCTACACATTTACCTTCGATGAAAAATTTACCTTAGACGGCACATTTACATTCTTATGTTTTAGGATGTCAAATAATTTGGAAATTTAATTTAAATTTTGATTTTCATTCTAGACGTTGTATTTCATATAATCTTTGTATTTATAGGCAATTTAAATTAGAAAAATACACCAATTTCATAAATTTTAATTTTATGAACTACCACCTATATTTTTCTTAAGTTCTCTTAACATGTTTTTAGTGTCATTTATGATTGATCTATGTTTGTGATTACATTTAGAGATCAATACTTGTCTGGTGATAGTTGAGTGAATTATTTTTGTATTGAATTAGTTATGAAATATATCTTATGGAAATTCATTGTATTTAATATCTTTCATTTAAAGCAGGTTTTTAAGTTATGTTCCATCCACTTGTTAAGAAAGAATTTTCTCGGTTGCAATAAGCCTTTTGAGATATCGTTAATTTTTAACTGGGGTACATGGGTGAAACTTTCATATTAGGACCATCGTTTTCCTGTAAGCCGCAGACAGCCATAATAGAAACATGGTGCCCGCGGGCACTCAATTGTGGCTATTCTTGTAAGGGTAGTTGCAAACCGTATCTATTCTGGCCAGATTTGTTCCGATGCGACAAATGTTTGCCATTACGGATGACGGCTTGAAGCTTTGGCATTGTCGTGAGGGCTTTAGGAAAATACAGTCAAAATATAGATATTACATTTCTTTTCTCTTCCGATTGGCACTCATTTCGGCATCGCTTTTGTGAGTTCTCGCTTTCCGCCTGTACCCGTGACGTTTCACGTGTGCTCTCACAGGATGACGAGGTCCTTGGAACGAATCTAACCCATGAGTTGAAATGCTTTAGTTTGACCACTCTTTAAGAGTCTCCAGACCCCGTGATGGTCACCATTCGATGAGCACGATTTTGAAAGATCGAGATGATGGACACTGCGAATCGGGTGGATAAATAGTGTTGTAGACAGTAAATTTACATAGATAATTTAATGTCTCGAGAGATGTATATATGTTTACGATTGAAAAATCCGGCACTCCTTATTGGACGAATTCCTCACAGCGGCGGGAGGGATTCGTTGAGATGTCGGTGAGGAAGGAATGCTCCATATAATTTCGGATCACGGAATTCAACGCTCAAGAAACCTGACGTCAGATGATCGGTTGAAGAAATGGCCCGCTTACTGCCGTCCTGCAGTAGCCGTTGCTCGTTTCGCACATGCTGTTTTTATCTCGCGTCCCCTCCGCCGCCGGCTCAAGCTATCTAGTCAGACAAACAATGTAGTCTCTCGAGAGACGCCAGGCTTGACGACCCACCGCATCAATGACGAAGATCCTCACTGTCTTTCCGGATGCTGGACGAAAGACACAAAGAACCTTCGCGAAGAAGACCGGGAAGCGGATGACAACGGGTTCCGTTTGCCTAGGTAGCGTTCAAGTCTTAACGCGCCTCGTCAATGATGTACAAACCGTCCTTAGTCGAGCTCTGAAGGGTCAGCCACCAATATGCATCTATCCAGTTTCTCGTTCTCGAAACGAAACACGGAAACTACGTGCATTGACAGGTGAGAACAAATATCATCCTCGGAGTTATGACATTTCTCGGTTGCAATCGCCCGACTTGACACCGCTGTTTCAAACCTATCGTGCCTCAAGATTACCGATCTGCCTACCAGGTTGAACTCCACTGGACGCTCGCGATCCACCCACCTGGCGGGTGGAACAGCAACGGGACACCATGCTGTTCGCATGGCTCTTCCGAAGGCGATGCATTAACTTTCATCAATTTCAATATTTAGGGCTAGAAAGGGCCGCGACTGGATGGGCATGAAATTGCTTTTTATTCGGTTGCCTCACTTCGTTTTCAGTCATAAAAGCAGGGGAATTTGTCACGCAATATGGAGACTCTCGTCGGTTGGTTTTCGTTGTGGTTCCTAAATGAGAAAAGCGACGAAAATCGGATGTTGGCATCATATCGTAGAGGACGACGGATGCAAACATTTTCAAAATAGGAGAAAGTGATCGAAAACTCCCCTAACATTACACCCAAATAATCGCTGCAAAAGCAATCGATGAGTAAACCATTAGTACGAACGATGTCTATCTATGGAAATGGTTGAACCCGCTCTGTTGCAAACAATGATAGACGTGGTTTTACTGGGCTATCGGAACCCTAGGATGCCGGGCAGGACCGCGGAGCTACCTTGCCTAAGGCAGGTGTTTGACATTTTACGTCCTCTGTGTACATCATCTAAAACTGAGGTCTTATGTAAACAGGCTTCCTCCAGACTTATTCACTAATGATGGAGATCAATCACACAAGAACAACTACCGATGGCAAACCGAAACAGGGAGAGAACAAGGACTGAATCGCAACCATCGACGCTGTAAGAGGTCAAAGCAAGACGCGTACGATTAATGAAGCATTATGCGACAGTTGACGTTAACACATCCAATGGATGTACACAAAAGGGGAAAACGGCAACATTAACAAGCAATCTTCTCCTACTCTAACAAAAGGCCAAATAACAGGCGGAGGAGCCATATACCACTAGACGCGAAGGATAATCCTGATTCCTCAAAGTCCTGGAATAAAAGGTAAAGAGGAAATAGTGAACTTCATATGCTCTATACAGAAAAAATGTTTTGAGACCTTTATTACAACGAAAATCATTATTTTACCCTTGTGCACTTACACAAGTTTTGTTACGTCGAGCGAATTGTAGGTGGTTCACAGGGATGAGATGCTGAAAAAAATAATGTTTGAGTATATGGGGCAGAATAACAATTTTATCACGAAGTGATTGTATTTCAATGACAAGATTCAATGATTCCAGCACGTGTGTACGATGCCGACAATGATAATGGGGCATATGTTGGGTCCTTCGCGCTTCAGGAGAGCAACACATGCAAGGTCGTGCATTTAGTAGCTGCTTCGAAAAGCTCCTTCAAGAATTCGAGGGTATTCGAGCATATCGAGGCGCTTCTTTGCAATATTTTAACATCCTTAAGAAGTCGACAAAACAATATCAAAGCATCAATATCGTTTGTGACACTTGAGTCAACATTTTCTGGACGATGGTGGAAGTTGGTCGAAACTTTCAAAACGAAACACCTCAAGGTCCAAGAGGTTGAAAGAAAAAACAACATCACCCAAATGGCGTAAAAAACAATAATTTGTTGCACGGTGGGCCACAAATGTCATGTCCGAAATGCCCACTTGATAACTTCAGGGGCGTAAAAATTGGAAAACAATTTTAAGGCATGCAGGCCCATGCAAGAACGAACATGAGCTCTGTGTGTGAGTGCGATGCAAGACGGCAAGAATTTGGCCAAGTCTGGAACGCTGAACATAAAGAACAAGGAGAGATTACAAATGAGCCCCTAGCGGGGTTTTATAGGGGCGCCGGCAGCTAACCGCACCGGGCCCCGTCACCCCTGCTGAACCAAAATGCTCAACACGGAGAACACACTGCATACACCACGAGAGCAACAAAGGTGGTCTCCTCGAGGCACCGGAACAGCTCGCCGAGTGCCCGGGTCTCGACCACCGAGAAAATATGAGCAGTGTCAAAACATCTTGGAATCAACGTCCAGACATCACAAACGACTTTCCGAACATCGGAAGCCCCATAATAGCCATCGGGTCTCCTCGTCGCACCGGTACAGTCAACCGGGTGCGCGGGTCTGAACCCACCGAGAAAACTCTCCTACCTCCTGACAAGCCCACATGGCTGCCGGAACGCATCGACCGCGTCTCGCCGGCGCTGTCGTAGGTGCTGGAGAAGTCTCGGTGCAGTCCGGAGGCCCGTCGTGTCGTCACGCCCTCCTCTGTCATATACCCCGAATGTGGGTATATCGGTAAACTAGCAGTGTCGGTCATGACGGGTGGAAGCCACATAAACCAACACTCCCCCTGGCTGACATAGCCGTCCATGCCAGAACGAATGAGCGAAGGCATGGAACAACAATGCATGGCAAGCTATAACATGCATGAGTCAACTCGCACAAACACACACACACACACACACTCGTCTGTTATCCATCCAGGGTCTCCCTGGACACTGGCACAACCCACCAAGTGTCTGGGTCTCGACCATGAGAGGAGTGATGCACACACACACAAACCAGTGTAATGCACCTCATACATATGTCAAAGGACAAAATGGTCTCCTCGTGACACTGGCGGTACCAGGGTCCGGGTCTCGACCACTACGAGCAATCAAACTCAATAGTATCATCATCGAAACACAGGATCAAGGGAGGATCTCCTCGTAACACGGGTGCAATGCACCACGTGTCCGGGTCTCGACCAACAGCTCGCATGCACAATGCCAGACACAGTATAGCGACACACTAAGACATACGATCACATGGTCTCCTCGTGACACTGGCACAATGCACCAAGTGTCTGGGTCTCGACCAACAGTGTGCTACCATCTGTATGCACCTGTGCAGGCACGCAGCATGAGCGACATGCAAGATGCTGTAGATGCTCACAACAGAGCATGGACCTCCCCATGCATCTCCCATGACATCGCGTCAGGTCGAGGTCCACACAACACTCCCCCTGGGCAGATGAACCTGGGAGCGATGTCCTCGATGGAGATGCTGATGTATCTGAACAGATCATGGGCGATGAGTCATGTGGTGTGTCCAACCTGCAGAGATAGCTCCTCCTGTCACATGCGAGTCGACTCCCTCCCTCAAAGACGAAGTGGTGTCTCCGACTACGACTCCTCACGTGAATCCGCAACGCGTAGGGTATGCCAGTCCTCGCGTGACTGCCAAGGGTCCCAACTCACAGTCTCTCCTGCCTCCGCACTGCCGCGATGCATCTGTGTGCGCCGGAGGAACGGGAATGGGNTGCGTGGATGAAGTGGCGGAGCTGGCCTCGGAGGCCGGATAGAGCCCCCTGAGGCACAGGGGTGTACCGCCGGAGGAGGAGAGCCGGAGCGACGAACCGGATCACCACTCGCGGATGAAGATGAAGATGGGGTAAGTGAGTCGGGTGGATGAAGGTGCGTGACGGTAGCAGAAGAAGGAGGAGCGATGATGGGGTCGATAGGAGCGAGGATGGCGGAAGCAGAAGGCACAGTCACCTCTCCTCTGATAATGTCTCCAACGGACATCATACTCGGAGCGCGTACAAGATGCTCCCCAAGCATAGGTGTGCCAGATGCTGCTGGTGCAGGGGTCGTGCAGATACTACTGATGCTGCCATCCTCTGAGAATCGCTCAAGCGCTGCCATCATCTCCCGCTGCAGCATCAGTACACGCTCCGGCAGGTCGGCGTAATCTGCCTCGGACATGTCGAGGTGGCCGATATCGACCTGGTGTAGAATAAACTCTGCCTCACTGGATGCTGCACATGCAGACTGCACAACTCGTGAGTACAACGCCATCTGCATCTCTGATGCTGGAGACGATGGAACTGGTGCTGCTGCATCCTCCTGGGGGTCAACCAAGCTCGCAATGTGCCGAGACGCTGGAACATCGGATGCAGCTGCAGGTGTCACATCCACTTCGCAGCTCATGTCAGTCATGCGAGGAGTGAGCGGTCGCATGCCAAGAGAGAAGGAGAAGGAGGAGTCGTCAGAGTCCGTGGAGCATGTGGAAGCGTCGTCCGTGCAGGTACTGCCACTCTCGGCGTCGATGTGATCGGTAACGTCACCAAGAGGTGAAATCGAGGGGGCAGCACTAAGCTCCTGCTGACGAGGTGACCCAATCTGCATGTATGGATCTGCTCCGGTGTCCTCGACTGCCGCCATAATGGACACAGGTGTACAGGGCTCCGGCTCAGCAATGTCCGTCAAGGCGACCAACAAGCGCAGCTGGCGCTCACGCACTGTCTCGCTGGGAACGCTGGTCGCTACCACCTGCTCGATGATGGAGTATGGATCATCATCTGACTCCATCATGTATGTCGCTACTCCGTCGTGGGTACGGGAACCCGAAGACTGTGGGAAGGTGGATGACTCCTCACGCTGAAGCTGGTCCTCAAGTACCGCAGATGAGACGGTGGAGCCTGCTATGTCTGCTGTAGCATGTGTCCCAACGATGTCTCTCAGAATTGCTGCTCTCAAGAATGCCTCAACCTCCAAAAGATCAACGGGCTGACTCTGCGCATGCATTGCGTTTGCTATTGTACTGGTGTGAATCTCGTGCGCCAACGCCCCCGGAGATCCGTGTAGGGCATCCCGATCCACACAAGACTGCTGTGCCACCACCAGGCCGCTACTGGTCGGAGTCGCGAGTGGCATCGTCAAGGCACGCGCGACCTGCACTCCTCCCGATGCAACCTGCTGCTGCACAATGTCCGGCTGCTGCCCCAGCGTAGATGTCGATCTCAATGACATGCAGGTCCCAAGTACTCCAACATCTGCCGGAGTCGTCAGCACACTCTCCCCCGAAAGTCCTGGGCCTCCACCGGACGGAGCCGGGAGTGGCACAGTCCAGGGACACCGTGCTTGCACTCCTCCTGAGGTAACCTGCAGCTGCAGAACGTTCGGCTCCTGTCCCATCGTGGATGTCGACCTCGATGACACGCATATCTCCTGCATTGGAACCACCGCCGGGATCGTGTAAGCCTGCTGTACAAACTCCGCCAAAACTCCGCAAAAGGCATCCCGATCAGTATGGGACCCCTGTGCAACCGTCGGGACCCCACCGGTAGGAGCCGCGAGTGGCACCACCGAGGGACGCCGGGCCCGCACTCCTTCTGACGCAACCTGCTGCTGTAGCAGATCTGGATCCAGCCCGGACGTGGAAGTCGAGCTCGATGATACGCAAGTCTGGACCATGACCTCCATGGTGGGATCAGACTCCACGTCATGTAGTGCCACCTTGTCATCTGCATCTGCCTCGGCTGACGCTAAGGCACGGCGGGACGGTGGGGGTGCGGCTACTGTCGCTACGGGCATAGGCACTGTCTGATGACCACACTCCCCCTCGACAGGTACAGCAATGGAAGCCGAGGAGGTGGAGGATGTATCGGAACCGGCGCGAGCACGGCGTGCGGAGCGCTGACGGCGACGTCGCGGGGCCACTCGACTGGAACGACTGCATGAAGACATGTCATCACGAGGTGGCGTCGTGGTCGCAACAGAGTGGAGGATCGAAAGGATGGTGGCAGCCTGAGACTCGCTGGCAGATGGGGCTGAAGGTACACCATCAGATGACGAAGGAGGAGAGGGTGGAGGAGATGTGATCAAAGAGGCCGTCGACGAACGAGTAGCAGAAGCACGCTCAGTGACGACAAGGTCACAGAGCCGCTACACCGTCTGTCGGAGGCCGTGGATCTCAGCGAATATGCTTGCCAGAGGTCCAGCTAGGGGATCTACCAATGACGGTAGATCCGTATGCTGTGGAGGACGCAGGCTCGGACGAGGCTGTAACCAAGGTGGATGCCAGCCGGGAGGGTGCGTGCAACAGCGACGCCAACCATGACGTCCATCACCACAGTAGTAGCAGGCGAATGCGCGGGGCGCCTGCTCAAATTTCTGCGCACTCATCTCGTGCGCTGGACGATGGATAGGTGCCGAGGGCACCTGCTCCCGGTGGTAAGCACCAAGCCACGGGAGAGAATGAGGCCCGTAGGTACTATCACTCCTGGAGGTCACGGCGTCCGGGTCAGCAAACGTGACCAGACGGGAAGAGCTGCACTACGACAGCACACCCGGAGACGAGAGTCTGACTAGCTACGGCGACCAATGCTGCTGCCACAAATGGAGCTAAGACTGCTCCAAGACAAGAAGGGGTGGCGGCTGCAGGTGTGGCTGCTGCTCCAAGTGGTAGACGACCCAGCCCTCGGAGACGGTAAGACTCGAATCCGCCGTCGATCCTACGGGATGAAATGCGCGCACCAATCCACGGGCCCCAGGGAGACGCCGGTCCAGGACACGTCTCGAAGTGGAAATAGCCGCCGACGCACAATCCGTCGTCAGCTGGGAAGGACGAAGTAGAAA
>SZWC01007379.1:94401-110955 GCA_023375785.1 Penium margaritaceum | reverse complement strand
GGCCCCTCCGAGGGCCCCCTCGAAAGGAAGGGAAGGGGGGGGGGACGAAAGGGGCCGAAGGGCTCCCCCCCCTCGGAGAGGCCCCCTGATGGGGGACGAGGGGGCCCCTCCGAGGGGGCGGGGGCCCTCACAGGAGGGCTGCGAGGCCCTCCAGCAGCAGCAGCTGCAGCGGCGGGTGCAGCTGCTGCGGTTGCTGCTGCTGCTGCTGCTGCTGCTTCCGCCGCTGCTGCTGCTGCTAATCTGCGCAGCAGCTGCTGCTGCTGCTGCTGCTTGATGCTGCCGCCGCTGCTGCTGCTGCTGTTTTTTGTTTTTTTTTTCTTCTTTCGTTCTGCACGCCATTGGACGCTGCTGCTGCTGCTGCTGCTGCTGCTACTACGGCTGCTGCTGCTGCTGCTAAAGCTACTGCGGCTGCTGCTGCTGCTTCTGCTACTGCTGCGTCGCTGCTTGCTGCTGCACACTGTTGCTTCTGCTCGCTGTGCGCGGCTCACCGCCCCTGTGGCGTTCACGTGCAGTCCCTTCGCGCTCCCTCACGCTGCTGTCGGTGTGGCGCCACGTGGCGCGTTCTCTTCGCGTTCCGCCCACTGCTGCTGCTTCTGCTGCTCACACGCCCCCCTGTGCTCTGATACCAAATTGGAAAATAATTTTAGGGCATGCAGGCCCATGCAAGAACGAACATGAGCTCTGTGTGTGAGTGCGATGCAAGACGGCAAGAATTTGGCTAAGTCTGGAACGCTGAATATAAAGAACAAGGAGAGATTACAAATGAGCCCCTAGCGGGCTTATATAGGGGCGCCGGCAGCTAACCGCACCGGGCCCCGTCACCCTGCTGAACCAAAATGACTCAACAGGGAGAACACACTGCATACACCACGAGAGCAACAAAGGTGGTCTCCTCGAGGCACCGGAACAGCTCGCCGAGTGCCCGGGTCTCGACCACCGAGAAAATATGAGCAGTGTCAAAACATCTCGGAATCAACGTCCAGACATCACAAACGGCTTTCTGAACATCGGAAGCCCCATAATAGCCATCGGGTCTCCTCGTCGCACCGGTACAGTCAACCGGGTGCGCGGGTCTGAACCCACCAAGAAAACTCTCCTACCTCCTGACAAGCCCACATGGCTGCCGGAACGCATCGACCGCGTCTCGCCGGCGCTGTCGTAGGTGCTGGAGAAGTCTCGGTGCAGTCCGGAGGCCCGTCGTGTCGTCACGCCCTCCTCTGTCATATACCCCGAATGTGGGTATATCGGTAAACTAGCAGTGTCGGTCGTGACGGGTGGAAGCCACATAAACCAACAGTAAATACACCTTTGCCCATCGTTTCAGTCGATAGATTCACATTGTCCATAATCGAAAACGAACCTATGATGGTGTCCGTAGTCAAAGACAATTTGTCAGCGGTGTCCATGGTTGAAAACGTAATGATAGTGATGCCCATGTTTTTGACGGTGCAAGCGGAATACGAATAATATGACAACTGTATCCACTATATGTTAAAATTATTCATTCGTCATTGACTTGCATGTCGTAAACAAACCTCGCGTGTTGACAGGCAGTCTTCACGGCCTTTGGTTCGATTTGTCGTTTGCCTGTCTGCGGCGTGGAGTTGAAGCTCGAGCCATGCATGCAGATCAATTTCAGTGCGATGTACGTGATGTTTGCGCATCGCACGAAAGAGGACAATGCTATTGCCAATGAATGTTCGTCGAATGGATGCAGCCAGCGGCAATGAGTGAGAGACAACTCCTAGCACTGCTGTCGCTAGCCTGGCAACACAAGCCAGCTAGCTAACTCACTAGCACACACAGGTGGAGGTGAGAACAGCAAGGGGTTGGCTAGGGACACAAACACAAGTGCCATAAGCTGCAAATGTTGAAATATGTAGAGAGAGATACAAACTGAGGCCAGGACCACCTAAATAGTGTCACGGACCTAGTGGGTGCTCACACACACGTGGCGCGCAAGGGCGCTATTTTTCTAGCAAGACAAAGCAGTTGGGAAAACACGGTTTTGGCCATAGCTCCCTGCAGACACGTCAGAACGACGAGCTGTTTGAACCAGAACGGCCGTAACGACGAGATCTATGTCTTGATAGGTTGCATGCCCATGTGCTGTCCCACAGCACGAAGCCACAAAAAATACAAGAGTCTTCTGGGCGCCCGTCGTCCCTGGCCGCCAGTCGTCTGCCACCGTCGCCAGTCTTAGGGATCTGCACGTGAATGGACATGAGCCGAGGGGTCACCGTAAGCCGTGTACGACACACTCAACAACACTCCCCCATGACCGGAGGGCGAACACGTCCATGCACATGCAAACACTGACGCTGTACAGAGCAGGAACACACACTGAGGTGCTGTAGGCTGCAGGCGCAGTACACGCAAGGTGGCACATGAGGGATCAACCTACGAGAGGAGTGGGACAGAGTCCCACGGAGCGAGTGGCCGCATGAAACTTCTAACGACCCAGGGCCTTGGTCAGAAAATCCGCGCACTGCCTGTCAGTGCTCACATGGATGACTCGGATCTTACCACGATCAACCAGATCACGTTCGAAGTGGTGTTTGACATTGATGTGCTTTGTACGTGCATGGAACACACCTGAGTTCTTGGCAATGGACTCCGCGCTCATGTTGTCACACTAGAGGATCACGGGGGGAATGGACTGACGCAGTTCACGCAACAGATAGACGAGCCAGACACACTCCGCTGCACCGGCGCCTAGAGCACCATATTCTGCCTCAACAGTCCTTCGTGGAATGCAGCCCTGCTTCCCACTTTGCGAGGACACTGTTGTGCCTCCAATGAGAAAGATGTAGCCGGTGCGGCTCTTGCCATCTGGACTCCACGCCCAGTCACTATCTGTGTACCCATCGAGCATAACGGACACCTGCTCGCAAAAGCATAGGCCGAAGCGTGCGGTGGACAGGATGTAGCGCACACATCGGACTGCAGCCTCCAATGTTCGCTGGCACGGAGCCTGCGAGAACTGGGCGAGCAGGCTGACAGTGAAGGCAATGTCGGGCCGCGTCGTGGTGGCCAAGTACATTAGCGAGCCGATGACCCGGAGGTACAGGGTCACATCGATTGGCTCCCACGCCAGGGACCTGAGAGAAGCCTTTTGCTGTCAAGCGCACTTTGTAGCGCTCCATAGAGCCGTCTGGCTTGAGCTTCTTGCGTAGAACCCACTTGGCCTTGATGGCCTTGCGGTTCTTTGGCAAGTCCACCAACTCAAAGACGCCATGCTCGCGGATGGCATCGAGCTCAGCCTGGCAGGCAGCGCGCCACTGCTCAGCATCGGGGGCTGACAAGGCCTCAGGCAGAGTGGTGGGATCAGGAGACATTCGTGGTGCACTGCGTGTAGCGAGGGCATACACCGCAGACGGAGGGTCGACTGTCACCAAGGAATCAGCGGTGTCACGCGCAAGACGATGCTCATGAGCAAGTAATACCACACCAGTGGCACAGCCAGGGTGAATCTCAACGAGGCCGCGAACACTCAGGCCGAAGGCTTTCGTGCCCGGGTCACCGTTGACAAAGCTAGGCATGTGGCGAGGGCGGAGACGTCCACCAGGTGCCCGTGTGTAGGGGTCCGACGGGGCAGGAGCAGGGGGCGCTACCAACGCACCAGCTGGTGTGGACTACACGACCGGCGTGGCCTCAGTGGCTGGGGACGGGGCCATGGCAGACGCAGGCATGTCCGCGGCCAGAGGCAGGGACGGCTCAGAGCCAAAAGTGGATGCGGACTCAGGATGAGGCTGAGCCGCAGATGCGGAAGGAGCAGGCAACTCCTCGGATGCGGCAGGAGCATGCAAAGCCTAAGATGCAGAGGAAGACTTGGACGCAGACGCAGACATGGACGAGGGCGGAGAGCCAGGGACAGAGGAGCGCGCCGCAGATGGGGTAGGGCTGAGGGTGATGGTGGGCACAGCCTCTGGGGACAACCCCTGGGGTGTCGGCGACAGAGTGAACGTACTGGCTGGGGGCACTGTGCCAACCGGGAGAGGAGCCTCCCCCACACTACGAGGCTAGACACATCCAGGAGCATGAGCAGCGCGCAGAGCGTGGATGCGGGCAAGGTTGCGGAAGGCGAGATGCTCGAAGAAGAGAGCGTCTCGGGACTCCACGATGCGGGGGCGCTTAGGGTCCCAGAACCGCCAGGCCTTCGATCGCGGGACGACGCTGACGAAGGCGCAGATGCGGCCGCGCGGGGAGAGCTTGCTCTCCTGCTGCTCCGGTGTGAACTAGACGCAGGCAAGGGAGCCCCAGACGCAGGCCAGGCACAGGTCCGCGCGATGCACATACCACAACTCGTAGGGCGTGCGGTGACCTGGGAGGGGACCGTGGGGAATGTGGTTCCAGACCTAGGTCATGTATGCCATGCCCTCAAAGGCAAAGGCCTCAGGCATGGCACTATCGCCGCGCATGGCGCGAACCGCATCCTCCATGGTGTGGTTCCAGCGCCCGGAGACACCGTTCTGCTGGGGGGTGGCGGGAGCAGAGAGGTTGTGGAAGACACCGAGCTCGGTGAAGGAGCGAGTCATGTAACCGAGGTACTCGCCGCCACGGTCCGAGCGAAAGGTCTGAAGACGGTAGGGGGATTGGCGTTCGGCCATGTCGAGCCAAATGTGGACCGCAATGGCTGCATCGCTTTTCTGACGCAGGCTGTAGACCCAGCGCATGCGCGTGAAGTCATCCGTCAACGTTAGGACGTAGCGACCGCGGTCCTCCTGAAACTCGACAAGGAGCGGACCCATGAGGTCGGAGTGGACAAGCTCCAGGGTCCGACGAGCCCCGGAGACAGACGCAGGATAAGTAGACCGGTGCATTTTTCCTTCAGCACAAGTCCGACAGTCAGTCGTGGGTGGCGCCTTGAAGGACGCTGCATCAAGACCGAGAGCGGGCTGAGTGCTGATCAGTCTATGGACAGCCCCTAGGTGCACATGACAAAGACGTCGATGCAGAAGGCGGTGGTGCTCGGGGGACAACACCAGCGACGAAAACACGGGCAGCGAAAGAGGGAGGCAAGGGGGGTGTACTAGCAGAAGACCCATCAATGTGATATAGATCATCGACGACCGTCCCACTGAGGATGGTCTCCTCGGTGTTGCGCACAAAGATGCGAGCATCGGCAGCCGTGTGCGTGAAACTGAGGTCTATCTTGGTGCAAGCACGGACAGACAGCAGGCTGAGTTCTAGATCAGGGACAAAGAGGAGTTCGAAGATGTATGCGAGACCAGCTGGCCCGGTGAACTGCACAACCCCAACACCCTGGACAGGGACCTTATGGCCAACTACAGTGCGAACAGAGCGAACAGCGCCAACGGAATGCAAGACGACAAAGGCGTCACGACGAGACGTCATGTGATGAGTGGCACCAGAGTCCACGACCCATGTGGCATCTGTGACCCGTGTACAAGGGGCAACGTGGCACTCGGCAACGGAACAAGGTGCGACAACAGATCGCTCGGCAGGCGACGCGGCAAGACGAGCAACGGAGCGTACATGAGACGCATGCAACCAGGACACATCATCGGGTCCGTCACACGCACACGGCTGGGCATGGGGACCACCACAGGCATCATCACGCAACGACACAGACAGTCCACAGGCAGTAGGACCCCTCGACTCAGTCAACTCACTCGCACCTCCCTGAGATGAGCGTAGGGGAAGAAGCTGGTGCAGCTCGGCGATTGTCCTGTCGCGTTCGACGAGCGCCTGGTCGCGAGGATCCACGGAGGTGACGGCGGACTCCTCTGGGACGGCTGCGGTAGTGGCGGCCGAGCGGGCGGTCACACTGGACGTCTGGCGCATGCGCGCCTCGTGTGCCTGCTGCAACCCACGGGTGACCTTGGCCCAATCCAGTGGGCGTCTTGTCAGGCGAGTGTAGTCGGGATAGCGATGGTCACCACTGCAGTTGAAGCACACAAGCCGGCGTCTCGTCGTGCTGCTAGAGCCGCTGCTATTGCTGCCGTTGCTGCTGCTGCTCCCGCCGCTACTACTGCGGCTGACACTGTCAGTGCTGGTGCCGCTACTGGTCCCATCGCTGGAACCACCACCGGACGCTTTGCGGCCTTTCTTCCCCTGAGTTGGAGCCGCCGTTGCTGTAGACGGTGGGGAGGGAGACACGGCGGCAACTGCAGCTGAAGCGGTGTTGCGGTGAGCACGGTTTGTGACATCCATGCCTGCAACATTCAGAAAGTGGAGAGTGGCCCAGTGCAGCAGGGTCCCGTCGCTCGCCATGTCGCGAAGCAGCGTCTGGTCGAAGTTGCTGAAGACGCGCGCGTAGTCGGGGTGGATGCCGTAGAGGATAATGTGGAGGGCGGAGTATTGCGCAGGGGCTTCGTCCCCAAGATCCTCGTACAGCTGGATCGCCCGGCGCCAGTAGTCGGCTGCAGACTCCTGAGCAGTCTTGCAGAGGGAGTTGAAGTCGGCGAGGCGCTAGGACGTCAAAGCCAAGATGGCGCCCTCAAACAGAGTGACGGCTAGTGCCCACTCCGCGCAAGGGTCAGCTCCTGAGCCGGTCAGCGAATCGCCAAGGAACCGACTGAAGTCCTTGGTGAAGTTCGGGGCGGCCTTCATCAGGCCGGAAGCTGCGCGGACTGCCATGTGTGTCTGAGCGGGGTGAGACGCTTGATATGGTGTGAGGTAGTAGGGGAGGACTCCCTCGCTCATGGCCCACATGCGAAAGCGCGGCTCCTAGGACTTGAAGTTGTTCCCAGTCCGGAAGACGGGCGGGTCTGACTCAAACCACTTGGGTGGCTTGACCGTTGGCAGGGCAACGGCCAAAGCCACTGTGGGGACATGCATCGAGGAGGCAATCCCCTTACCCAAGCGGGCCCGCAGAGCCAGCTCCTCAAAGCTCAGTGGGCGGCAAGATGAGCTCGGGTCAGCGCTGGTGCTGGAGCTGATGCCCTGGAGGGCTGCACTGGCCTCACGCGCTCTACGACACACCTCTAGGCGGATGAGGCGTGCTCGGAGCACCACTTCCTCGCCCTCATTGCCGAAGTCAGAGAGGTCCTCCGCGACTTCATCAGCATTACCGTCGTGGACAAGGTGGTTCCCGCTCGGGTTAGTCAACAGATGCTGCTGCTGCTGTTGGGGGAGTAAGCCCCTGATCATCTCCTGTAGTTCGGCAACCTGCCTCGTCAAGATATCGGGGCTCTCTGCCTGTAGGTCCGCCAGCGCGCACACTTGGCGCGCCAATGTCATCGGGCTCGGCGGCCGCTGCTACTGCAGTTGTAGCGACGGCTGCTGGTGTTGTGGCGGCGACTGCTGCTGTCGCTGCTACAGCTGCTGCTGCTGTTGCTGCAATGGCTGCTGCTGCTGTAGTGGCTGCTGCTACTGCTATAGTGGCTGCTGCTGCTGTTGCTAGTGCTGCTGCTGTGGCTGCTGCTGCTGCCGCTGTGGGAATGATGGTGGTGGACAATGTTGACCGCTGACGGGGCTGCCCTCGGCAGCTACGTCGGCAGCCATACTGGAGGAGGTTAGCTTCGGCATGGCGACCGGTTCCCTCCCCTGTCTTCCCCTCCGCGGAACTCCTCCACGGAGCGTCTTCGCGAAACCTCTCCTCTGCGGAACCTCCCCTCTTCGGAACTCCTCCGCGGAACGTCTCTGCGGATCCCTTTCGTGGTGAACCACACCGCGGAAGCTCACCGCGGATGACCGCGGATTACCGCGGATTACCGCGGAGTACCGCGGTTTTATTGCATTTTTACTGCCGATTACCACGGTCAGGTCACGACCACGGTGGCGCGGATTGGCGCACACGGTCACCGCGGTCATGCGGATGTAGAACACGGCTGGATGCCGTGAGCTGTTGGGGTTCCACGGTCACCATGTTCCGTACCCACCGCGGAGCGATCGCGTTCTGGATGCGGAGGATGTGCCGCGGACTTGCGACCGTGGAGCTGCGGCGAGCAACGCCGTTGTGTTCCAGAACGGCCGCGGAGGTGCTGCGGTGGAGCTACGCGGATCCGCGAAACACCGCGGATCTGAAGTGGCAATGTAACCGCGAGGTGACGAATTCGGAACGCCGACTGCCTTCGCGGCACTGGTCGCATGTTCCGACGCGGTCGCTCGGTTGGCGCGTCCACCGCGGAGGGTTTGTCACCGCGGAGCACCATGGAATGACCGCGGAACGACCGCGGAACGACCGCGGACTTATGAAAAAAAACGGTCGAAGTGGTGGTGGGCCTTCCCAGGACCTCCCGCCGAGACCGTGGGCACTGTTGCTGCTGCTGCTACTCAAGGCAACGGCTGCGGTTGCTCACAACTTCTACGGCTGCTGCGTCTCTGATGCATAGCTATGCAAGCACTGGCTCGCTGCTCTGATACCATGAGAGACAACTCCTAGCACTGCTGTTGCTAGCCTGGCAACACAAGCCAGCTAGCTAACTCACTAGCACACACAGGTGGAGGTGAGAACAACAAGGGGTTGGCTAGGGACACAAACACAAGTATCAGAAGCTGCAAATGTTGAAATATGCAGAGAGAGATACCAACTGAGGCCAGGACCACCTAAATAGTGTCACGGACCTAGTGGGTGCTCATACACACGTGGCACGCAAGGGCGCTGTTTTTCTAGCAAGACAAAGCAGTGGGAAAAACACGGTTCTGGCCATAGCTCCCTGCAGACACATCAGGACGACGAGCCGTTTGAACCAGAACGGCTGTAACAACAAGATCTATGTCCTGATAGGCTGCATGCCCATGTGCTGTCCCACAGCACGAAGCCACAAAAAATACAGGAGTCTTCTGGGCGCCCGTCGTCCCTGGCCGCCAGTCGTCTGCCACCGTTGCCAGTCTCAGGGATCTGCACGTGAATGGACATGAGCCGAGGGGTCACCGTAAGCCGTGTACGACACACACAACAACAATGAGATATTATCCACGGTGGAATTTTCCGACATTTTGCGCACCATGAACGGATGCCGGCGGCATGTGCCGACATCCACCCAGGGTCATGCGAACAGGTTCAATTACTAAATCGTTTTGTTGTTCCGGTTTGCACCTCAAACAGATAGTATCGTGTGGGTTGAAGGTGCCCCTCCCCCCCCCACCCCCGTTAGTTTTCTGCCATAAGTTTACACCTATTGAAGAACTTCGACTAACACGTTGGATCAGAGAAGCTTCAAGGAACCTTCCTAACCACTTGCCGCGACACTATGCGTCAGCACTAGGACAGCATGTGACAACGGTCACAAGTCAGAGGCAAAAACTGGAAGGGTCTGGGTAGGGACACGCATAGAGATTCAAGAAGCTCAAATCTGAATATAATCGCAGAGAGCAATGACAATTGACAAGATCACAACATGAATACCTCCTGTGGCTCACAGCAAGTGACGCACGTGCCGTGTTAGTTTGTCTTAAAACTGGGCTAAAATCACTGTTTTGGCCATAAACCTGTGCACAGGTATCCGAACGCACCACCGTTAGAGCCTAGAGATGGAGAATCTTGAGCCGGATGCTAGAACTGGTCACACGCACAAGTCCAGCATCGATTGGTAGACAGACAATGCAAAACATGCAAATCTTGCTCGTGAGCCAGTTCACCAAGAAAACTCTTGCGTCTGCAGAAAATCCAGAAACGACCTCGGCAAGCACCCGTGATGTCGTGGCAGCTGTCTGGCAGCTGATAGTACACAGAGCCACCACTTGTAGGTGCCCTGGCTCCAGCTATGTCTGCTTCATGGATCATATCGTCATGCTCTCCAATAACGGCGCTCCATACCACTAGTACTGGGAATACAGATACTCACCGCGTCATCGCTCGTGACGGGTGGAAGCCACACAAACCAACACTCCCCCTAGGTGACACAAACGTCACCGCAATGACAAGTTAGGGGCTACACTCACTGTCTGTTGTAAACACCAACCATAATACAAGGTCTCCTCGAGACAATGGTGTTACTGACGAAGTGCCCGGGTCTCGACCGTGCAACATGTAATCCACAAACGCCTGTACCAAACATCACACAAGAGGTACAAAGCAACAAGGTCTCCTCATGACCCTTGGAACATGTCTACGGTGTCCGGGTCTCGACTACACCTGCTCGCATGCATGGAACATACATACCACATGGAGGCAATGGGTGTCCACGTTACATCGGTACAAGTCACCAGGTGCACGAGTCTCGACAAGGATAACCTCAACCGGAGCAATGTGCCAGACACAAACTAACCACGTTGTCCTCACAAGGGTGTCAGGCCAAAGCCCACACACCAACACCCTCTCGGGCTGTAGAGGCTGGCTCCCCCATGGCCACACACCCCTACAAGACAATAGAAAGGATGACAATGATGCTCGTCGAATGTGCTCCCACATAGCCTCACCCTGGAACATCGTCGTCGCTGTCGTCGTCGTCACTGTTGTCCTCACCTACTACTATGACTGGTGCAGCGGTGAGGGCCTCCTCGAACTGCATCACTTGCTATATGCCTGCCAGCTGCACATCGCCACATGGACACTACAGCGTCGAGACGTGTGTACAGCTCGTCAAGCTCTGCTACAGCTCTTGGCAGGGCAGCTGCATCTGCGACATGTAGGCGGTCAGTCATGGAACGAACCTGACGATGGACCTTGATTGCGTGCACGTCGGCCCGAGCCGCGGCCTCCTGTAGCCTCGCCGCCTCCTCGCGTAGGTGAGCTATTGAATCGTCTGCTGACTGGCCGCCAGCTACTGGCAGGGCGTTGAAACCAGAGAACGTGTCGGAATCTGTAATGTCTGCATCTATAAAAGGTGCTACTGTAGAGGCACCAGCTGTTGCTGGCACACCTGTCACTTGGCTGTCAACTCCTGGTCGAACGTCGGCCTCCGTCAGTGAATCTGCCTCTACTACAGCATTGCCATCATCGGGAGCCTGTACAGTGTCACGGGGCTCCTCCCAACCACTAGTGCGCAACCAATCGTCCACCTGCCGCTGAACGTCCGCCCGTCTCTGACGGGCATCCTGTAAAGACCTCTCAGCTGCCTCGAGACGCGTGTGTACATCCTCCACACACTCCTCGGTAGCCTGCCGTGCTGGAACATCCATAGTGTAACAACGGTTGCTGGCCTCCCGAAGCTCGGCCATGAGACCCTGCGCGTGCACCTCCGCTTGAACCACATCTACCTCCTGCTCGTCGACCGCGGAGCGCAGGTACTTGGGTATGGGAACTGTAGCTCAGACATGTATAGGTGTGTGATCGGCTGGAACCGCCATGGTGTCAGCGATGTCGGTCAAGGCAGCCATGAGTCGGAGGTCTACAACTCGCTCTGCACTCTCCACGGCAGATGCGCCTGTAGGGGTGACTACTGTAGGCTCTGCTGATCCCGTGGGCACAACCGCCACTCCGCTGTCAACACTATGGGCCACGGTAGCAGCTTCTCCTGCACGGGCTGTCGCTGCTGAAGCATCCACTGATATCACCTCCTCCAACTGTCGGCGCAAGTCCAATCGTCTCCATGCTACACCGTGGAACGTCCACTTAGCAGCCTCGAGCCGCATGTACACATCCTCGATGTCTACTACCGCTAATTGATGACCCGCGGCGTCTGCAGTGCTTCGACGTGTGCTCGCTACACGTAGCTCAAGCGTGAGGTCCTGTAGGTGCCTGTCCGCACGTGTGACTGTATCCTCTTGGTTGGGAAGTACAGAGTGTAAACGCTCGAGCCCAAGGGTCTGCTCGACTGTTGGTGCATCATCTACTACTCGAGCTACGTCCTCCGCGACAGCTGCGTCTCCACAGACAACTACCGGAATGGCATTGACCATAGCAAAAGTGCTGGCAACCTCGACGTCTCCTACCTCTCCGAGTACCCCCTCCGCATGTGTATCTGCAATGGCAGATGCTGTGGCTGAGGAAGCTTCTACCCCTACGCAGGTTGTACCAAGTACTATAGGAGCGATGACCATCATGGTGTCTTCACCAACAACCGCATCCACTACCGACGTCCTGTCAGTATCAATGACTGCAATTGTTGCTATTGTCTCGACGTCAATGGCTGCCGACACACCCACTGCCTGGACGTCTACTCCACATGTGTCCGCTGTCATCGCCACTGATACTACTACCCCATCCACTACTGCTGCCACACATGCCTCTGTGGTCGTGGTCTCTGCTACGTCAACTGTAGTCTCCATCTCCATCCCCATCTCAGCGTCTACCTCCAACTCCGTGTCGGACCACTTGTCCGTCTCCGACTCCACGTCGGAGCATTCGTCAGATGTCTCGTCCTCACTGAGAGCGTCCTGTCGTGAAGCACCATCTGTCGCATCCCTGTTACACTCTCCGGTGGTCGTCGACGGACACTCCATCCCTCCCTCGACCGACGCACCGATTGAAGCTATGAAGGGATGTCGCACCAACCCTGCAACTGGAAACGAGAGAGTCACCTTCCTGTTGATGTCTACCACTGTTACGACTGCTGCTGCCTCCTGGGCACATCTCGCGAGATGTGTCATCCACTGCCTTGCATGGCGAGTGCGAGAGCGACGATGCCGAGCTGAAAGGACCAGCAGAGAAGCAGAGGGGTCAATGGTCGGGATGACTCCAACTGACTCCAGGACAGAGCGGAGGGCATCAAAGGTGGAGCTAAGGTCAGGAGGTGTGGCATGGTCAGGTGATGACACCGATGGAGGTGAGGATGGCAAGGAGGAAGGTAGGGGTGTCTGAAGCGGCACGGTGGCAACGGCTCGCAGAGAGACCACATGGTCTGTGAGCTGTTGCGCCATGCGCTTCAGACCCTGGAGCTCAGCATACAACACCGCCATAGCTCCAGTGAGGGGTGCGATGTTATGAGCTGATGTCTCTGAGTCGGATAGTGGAGTAGGGCGGGATCGTAACCAGGGCGGTCGCCACCCAGTAGGGCGGTGGCGACACTGGCGCCAGCCATGGTATCGGTCGTCGCAGAAGTAGCAGGCAAAGCCGTTGGACGCCTGGGGCGTGTACCACGGCTGCAACTGCCACTGCGCTTGTTGCGCCTGCGACACCTGCACTGCCGATGCCAGCCAAGGCGCCGGCTGCGCCCCTTGCCATGCCGGTGTGCTCATCTCAGGAGCCTGGCATGGGTGAGTGTATAAGATACTTGCTCCCGCTGGCACAAGGGCACAAGGGGAATCGGGCGATCAAAGCACAATGTCTCAAATGTACTGTGACGCGGTCATGAGGACGGCCACCACCACGCTTGTGGTACGTTGATGTCCGACTACTATGCGTCTATTGCGCAGCTGCCGTGTGACCTCAAGTCGCCTTCGGTGCTGCTGTTCCTCCGGTTGCCGTTGTCAGCCAACGAATGTGGCCTCCGACCACCTTCGCCGCTGCTGTTACTACCGCTTCTCACGCGACTGTTGCTGCTGCTGCGGTCGCCGTTGTTTGCCAACGGCGAGTTAGTGCACCCAGTTTTTTTTCTTCACTCCATCTTTTTTTTTCCTCAGGTGCCACGTCCTTGAGTGCCCATTTTGGGGTTGTCTTGGGGTGGCCCACTCAGGGACCCCCCAGTGTCCTCTCCCTCTCCTTCCTTTTCTTTTCTTCTTTTTCTTTTGCCTGCCTGGCTCGACCCTCACGGCGAGCTTGTCGATCGGACGAGCTCACCGATCGGCGGGCTCGCCGATCATCGCGAGCTCGCCGCGAGCTCTCCGCGGGAAGCTGCAAGGTAGCTTCCCATCGCAGCAATGGGGGCAGCAGCAGGTGCTGCTACCACCTTGGCTGCCCCTGCTGTTCGTGCTAGTGCTGCTATGCATGTGTGCAGCTTCGACGACACGCTTCAGCTACTCGCCGCCCCCGCTGCTACTACTATTGCTGCCACGTAGTGCTGCTGCTGCTACAGCTGCTATGGCTGCTTCAAGGCAATGTTGCGCATTGCTGTTGCACACAGCTACTACATGCTACTACTAGGCTGCTGCGTAGCGGGTATTGGCACGCTACTGTTGCGCTACCCTGTTGCTGCTGCACGGCTGCTGGTGAGCAGCCGCGCGACTACTGTTGTTAGCAGTTGCTGGCACGCTGATCCTGCGGTGCCCTTTTGTTGTGCTGCCCTGCTGCCGCTACACTGCTGTTGGTGAGCAGCCGCGTGGTTGCTACCACTATTGCACGATGGCTCAGCTGCGAGGCTGCGATTGTTGCTACCGCATTGGATGTAGTGGCTACGACTGCTGCTGCCTCCGCGGCTGCTGTGGCTGCTGCCGCCGCTAGTTGCTGCTGTTGCATGTGGCTCAAACGACCGTTGCCATTGCCAATGTTGAGTGCTGCTGCCGCCGTTGCCTCTGTTGTAACGTACCTATGATGGGTACTCCTAGGACTTGCAACTGCTTCTATGGGTGGCTACTGCTGTTGCCACTCACTACTTCTACTACTGTTGCGTCTCTGATGCGCACCAGCACGAGCTATGGCTCGCCTGCTCTGATACCAAGAGAAGCTTCTAGGAACCTTCCTAACCGCTTGCCACGACGCTAGGCGTCAGCACCAGGTCAGCGTGCGACAACGGTCACAAGTCAGAGGCAAAAATCGCAAGGGTCTGGGTAGGGACACGCACAGAGTGTGAAGAAGCTCAAATCTGAATATAATCGCAGAGAGGAATGACAACTGACAAGATCACAACATGAATACCTGCTGCGGCTCACAGCAAGTGACGCACGCGCAATGTTAGTTTGTCCTAAAACTGGCCTAAAATCACTGTTTTGGCCACAAACCTGCGTACAGGTATCCGAACACACCACCGTTAGAGCCTAGAGATGCAGAATCTAGAGCCGGACGCTACAACTGGTCACACGCACAAGTCCGGCATCGATCGGTAGACAGACAATGCAAAACATGCAAATCAGCCTTGAGAGCCAGTCCACTGAGAAAACTCTTGCATCTGCAGAAAATCCAGAAATGACCCCAGCAAGCACCCGGGATGTCGTGGCAGCTGTCTGGCAGCTGCTAGTGCACGGAGCCACCACTCGTAGGTGCCCTCGCGCCAGGTGCGTCCGCATCATGGATCACATCGTCATGCTCTACAGTATCGGCGCTCCATACCACAAGTACTAGGAATACGGATAATCACCGCGTCATCGCTCGTGACGGGTGGAAGCCACACAAACCAACAGGATCGACATGGACAACGACGTCCATCCAAATGGCCCGGTACATCATGGATGGGGTACTGACGTAGCGGCTCATCGGGCATGGGTCACATTGAAGGAGCAATGGGACCGGTATGTAGCAGGCAACCGAGAGTTGGGATATGTAGAACCATCATGGGCCTTATCTCCTGTGACTGCGGAACACATGACACTGAACTTAGGAGTGCCTATGCCGAGTTGTAGGCCGCCCAACTGTCCTGAGCCATGGGAGCTGTGGACATTGACCGAGCCACCGAGTCCGTAGTCGGCGTTCGAGTGTTATTTGATAGCCAAGTATGGGCATTCGAGTTTTTTTTTCGCTGAAAAATATGGGCATTCCATTATTGCTTTAGTGACAAGTATGGGCATTCGAGTATTCTTTCAGTGAGAAGTGTGGGCATTCATGTGTCATTTCATTGAAAGTTATGGGCATTCGAGTACCATTTTGTTGACAAGTATGGGCATTCTAGTTTTGTTTTAGTGACTTGTATGGGTATTCGAGTATGACTTACAAGTATAGTTACAAGTATGGGCATTGAAGTGTTAATGATGTAACAAGTATGGGCATACCAGTATGGTTTTAGTGACAAGCATGGGTATCTGAGTATTAATTTACAAACAAGGGCATTTGTGTATGAATTCAAGGCCAACAAAGTATTGTTTTAATCTGTAAAGGTATGTGCTATTTGTTTCTTTCAATATGTCAATGTAAGAGTGAGTTCGAAGTCTTGTATTCACATAGCCTTCATCTTCATGGGTGCATTTGGTATGTATTGCATGGGCACTGGAAGTCATTAAATCAATGGACATTATTGCAATGTTAACGAACAACTACATGTCTTCGGACAAACAAGAAGAATAACTACCACCCATACCACTCTGGATCCAACCACTTTGGGTCAAGGACATTGTACAACAAGAGCCACTGACACACCTCACAGGCACATCCGTGCCATCCCTGTCAAAACATTGAATCAAAGAAAGTGTCATCATCGGCATCATGAGAGTCGGTTTCTTCGTCTTCATCGTCTTCTTCTTCGTAGAGTATGTCTTCTCTGTGCCTATATTTGGATGGACGGAGTAGTAATATACCCATCGTTTCGCCAGATAAAGCAACGGTGTCCATAGTCAAAAACGAACTGACGGCGGTGCCCAGAGTCAAAAACGGAAAGACGCCGGTGCCCATAGTCGGAAACGACATGACAGTGGTACCCATGTTTTTCGTCGTGCGAGCGAAAATGGGCACGGTTGATATATATTTCATGTATATATCATATTTGACATGTTTTTTGACTTCGTGCTTCGCCGGTCGTCGCGAGCTCGCAGGAGGCGTTTCGCGCCGAAACCTCCCTGCGAGCTCGCGATGACCCTGCCAAACCCCCCAAATAAACTAGGAGGTTTGTAGTAGGTTTGGGGGGGGTTTGCAGGATGCGGCGCACGCTTGGCATCTGCCGGGACCGCCGCCGCGCCACT
>SZWC01007379.1:74860-92202 GCA_023375785.1 Penium margaritaceum | reverse complement strand
TATCTATATCTATATCTATATCTATATCTATATCTACATCTATATCTATATCTATATCTATATCTATATCTATATCTATATCTATATCTATATCTATATCTATATCTATATCTATATCTATATCTATATCTATATCTATATCTATATCTTTATGAATATCTATATCGACATCTATATCTATATCTGTTTATCTATGTATGTCAATGTCTATATGTTTATGTAGATGTATTTGTATATCTAAATTTATATCTATATCCATATATATATCCATATTTATATCCATATTCATATCCATATTTGTTTTTCCTGATTGCATTGGAAACTACTTCTCAGCATTTTTGTCTTTGAATGTGAATTTATGGTCCACACGGTCGTATGATCAAATACATTGGAGCGGGATGGTTTTTGTTCCGTTTCAGCTGCGGGATATTTCACGTTATTGTCGCTAAACACGGGATGGGAACTGCCTTCGCTGCTTTTTTTTTTGGTCGCGCACAATGAACAGTGGCGGCCAGGCTTCTGCCGGGCCCCATCCCGCTACCGCGGTGCCCGGCAGATGCCCTGGCAAGTAAAAAAAAAGAAAACCCAAATCCCCCAGTGTAGCTAAGGGGTTTCTTCCGTATTGGGGAGGGGTTTGCGACATGACGCGCTTCCTTTCGCTAGTTTTCGAGTTCGCACTTGCGACCTTCAAAACTCGCGACAGGATTTCTTTTGACATTGGCAATGCCAGTGTCAGTTTCGCCCGCTTCGCCCTCGAGGTCGGCGAAGTCCGACTTCGAGGGCGTGGGTACAGTTGTTTTATTTTTCCGTTTTCGCTCGCACGAAGAATAATATGGGCACCGATGTCATGTCGTTTTCGACTATGGACACTGGCGTCTTTCCGTTTTTGACTATGGACACCGCTGTCAGTTCGTTTTTGACTATGGACAGTGCTGCTTTATTTGGCGAAACGATGGGCACCGGAGCATTTGTGCTCTATTCGGATTCTGCTTCACTTATATAGGCATCCATTGGAGATCCATCATTGCATGTCACTGTACAATGGCACTTGCCTACATATCTCGTTGTTGTTGGCTGCCGAAAAAAGGAACACAGTGTTTGACACACTAATGTTGCACCAACTCCCGAGAGGAACCCCACAGTCCAGTCAAGAAGATGACATGAAGTTATGTTTTAGGATCCTTGACTAAGTGCTTAAACATAAGACACATTCAATTGAAAAGGAATGAAATGATCGTGTCAGAAGTCGATATGTACATGTTCTTAATTTCTGCTTCTTAGCGGTTTTCACAAAAAAAGGAAATTGGACATCATTCATTCACAAGTATTGAGAGGGACACAAGCTCAGAGGCTTTGAGCACTACACCATCTTCCACAAATTGACTTGAACAAAACTACCAACTCAACTACACCCCAAGTGAAAACAAGAATACTGCACGACTGCAATGAGGGGCCACTTGTGATCTGGCCTGTACCTCCTCCCTAGGGACTGGTCTTGTGTATGCTTTGCAAAGCACACACATGGAAATGAGTTAGTGAGAGAAACATGACTTAGGACCATGTTCTTAAATCCTAAATCAACAAGGAACACTTGCGGGATTGCAATGGAACACACTGCAGGACTGCTAGTTGAAAAAATCTCACCACATCCTGAAAGAACGGTTGATGTTGTCCACCTCCGCATTGAAAGCCATCTACAACTCCTCACGATACTCTGCATCATTGTGGTTGACTCATTCATCGCCACTACAGAATGAGACGAGTTCGACTACCTCCTTCCCTCCCTCCTCCCCCTCCTCGTCCTCCTCCTCCGCCCCCTCCCGCCCCCCCTCCTGCCCCCCCTCCTCCCCCTCCTCCTCCTCCTCCTCCTCCCCCTCCTCGTCAGACTCTACCTCCTCCTTAGCAAGGAGGGCATCCTGTGCCTCATTCCCGGAGTACCCCATGGCGTCCACATTGACTCGCACGACGCCCTCATGCGACGCTCTGCCTCTAGCTCAGTGACGCTTGCGGCAACCATCTGCTCTAGGGTTGGGACCTCNATAGCGTGCACAAATTCACCACTTTTTCACCTTGGCGTAACTGTCCAATCTCACTGTGGCTGGACTACCACGCACGTGACTTAGGCCAGGCTGCTCCCACTTCAGGGTAGTCAGCCTCACAAGCCTAACATTTGGGAAGGGAAAAGGAGCGTTGTACGTCAGTTTGTAGCTGAGGTTAAGGTAGCCGAAGTCTAGGAACGCCACGGGATTGAGGGCATTCTCAAGCAGGAGACTACAGGCATGCGGACATGGCACCCCATACTCACGCGAGCGGCCGCACGAGCACTCTTTGGTCTTGATGTTGACGTTGCGTAGAGTGCCATTTGGGTGTACACCAATGCCGCTTGTCCAGAGTCCAGTCTCGTCCCCATCCAGGTCGAAATTGTATCCCGGCAGCGGTCACAATTGTTTTTCACCTTCAGCTACAACGCCGGTGCGACGCTGTCCTCAGCGTCATGTGCCATCTTGCGGCAAATGTGCCAAAGCCTCTGCACAAAGACGTGAAGGTTGATAAAACAAATGTATGGGTACATTTTTCGAAGCTACACAAGCTTGCCGTTGAGGGAATCCATGGCATTGCTAGTGGTGTGCCCTCCGTGGGGTACAGGGCAATGTAGCCTACTCCATCATTCCTTGGGTATGCTGGGCTCCTTATTACCACTCAACAGGTAGTCTACAGCCTTTGGAACTGGCCACCAAATCTTTTCCAAGCAGGCATCCCAATACGCCTGCATTGTCACGTGGGCGAGGTTCCAGAACAGAGAGCCCGACCTGCTCCGGCACTCAGACTGCATGTTCTGCATGAGGTGCCACGTGTAGTAGGTGTGCGTTGGATCCAGTAGTTTGGCCTCCACGGCATTGGCCAAGCCTTTCTCGCAGCCTGAAATGACCGTGGTGCCAACCTGTGCGGCCGTCGGGTAGGCTGCTGCCACAAGCTTGTAGAACCACGTCCAGTTGCGCTCGTCCTCTCCAGACACCAAAGCGTAGGCCGTGAGCACGGCATTGTCGTTCGCATAAAAAAATAGCATGATCAACAGTACCTACTTGTACCTATTCTTCATGTGGGTACCATCCATGACAAGTACTCACTGACTGTGTTCAAAACCTCTCCGGCAAGCTCTGGGTGCGATGAACACCCAATCAAACGCGCCAGTTTCTTGGTCCTTCTCACCTTTCGCGATGGCGAGTGGGTCCACCTTGAAGAGCTGCATGAAATAGCACGTACAGCATGATTAGCCCGAAACTAAGGACACAAGTGAGGCATTACAAAACAACCATACAAAAGGGTAAATGTATGTGTACCTCATCCACGTATCCAGGGCACATGCTTCACGAATCTGATTTCTTCGCATACATCTTCTCAAGGGAGGCCTTCTTCATGCGGTATAGGGTGGTACAGAGTACCTTGGTGTTATCAACCTTCGTTACAGCTGCTTGCAGCGCCTTTGGTGTTGCCGACGGGTCTTTCGTGAGGGTGCATTTGATGTTACATGCCACCCAGTGCGTGGAGCATACTGGGTTACCTTGGGTAACTCCGGGATCATAAAGGTGGCCATCAGTGAAGGACTTGATGTTGAACGCCCCGGACCTCTTGTTGTACGCCGCATTTATGATCCACGAGCAGTTCTTGGTGACATACTTCTTACACCATGCCACAAAACGCATGCGGTCCCTCTTCAACCACCTCAACGACATGCAATTGTGAATCGCATACTCTTCCACACCTGCTTTGCAGGCTGCCATGGTTACAAACGATAACCCGCCGAGGAAGTCCATCTCTGTCCTCTGCTTCTTTGGGGTTGCAGGGTGTGGTGTCGGCTTGGCGATGTTTGGGGAGGCAGCCTTTGCCATGGAGTCGGCTGCCCTTGCCTCACCATTGGACTCGATTGGCAGGCCCTTGGTCGAGTGCACACGACCACCTACATCAGACATCCTCAGGGGACCCTCAGTTTCACGACGTGGGACTCCGTTCACTACAGTGTGTCTTGCATCGTCCTCCTTGTGAGGAGGAGAGAACTGCGTAAAGCATGGCTCGTTTGTCATGTCTTCAACGTAGTCATCAGGTGGGAACCACGAAGACGTGACGGTGGCACCACCTCTCCGGTGCGTGCTCACCGCGATCAAGAGACAACATGGACACCCAGTTTAGAAAACATGGTTAGAAATAACTTGCCCCAATTCCTCTCCCATGAGCATTGCATGAAGCCTTTGTGAGAGCGTGCAACATCATCGATGATGAGCTGCACCACAGTGGCCACCAATGTGAGAACCCCCCACCACGTGCAACCCTCGATGTAGTACAAAACAATCTTGCAACCTTACATTCGAGAGCAGCCGAGGGAACCACATGGTAGCCCTCCATGATGGGAGGTACTTTGCGATTCGGAAAACCGGCGGAAAGTACAATGAGACAGGCTGTCAAAATCAGAAAAGAACCCGCACAAAGACAGGGACGCGTTCCAGTAGACCCAATTTGCGATCCTGTAAAATTGAAGGATCTGTCAATCAATGCAATCGGATGATGCAATCAGCTATGTGGGTTGCAGCGTGTACCTACAAGCAAAATGCTTCCAATATCATGTGTAATTCCACCGTGAGCAAGGCGTTGGATCCCTAGCAAACCACGTCAATTGCATTCCATGTTACGATCACGTCGGCCAATGATGTAGCTGCAAGTCCTGTCATGATCAATGTTAAAATCCATCTCGAATTTGTTCAAAACATGAAATACATGTCAAGCGTGCCCATGGCGGACACTAACCGGGGGCATAGCTGTCATGTCAGTTTCACTATGGACACAGCTCACTTTTTGTTTCCGACTATGGACACCACTGAAATATCGGTTTCGACAGTGGACACCGCCGTCGTTTTGTTTTGGACTATGGACACGGCTGATTTATTGAGCAAAACGACGGGCATCTTACAACACTGTCCTACGTTTAGTGCCTTGTATACATTAGGGGCGAAGTACTTCCCCTCATTTTAGCCGTGACATCCCGACGTGTTAACATGCATAGACAAGTGACGATGGTAGCAGCCTTCAATCAAGTGATCGAAGTCTTGGATGTTGTAAGGCTCCAAGCTTTTAAGTGCGGCATCGTGGCCGTGCCAGTTTACCAGATACTCAATCATTTTTTCCACGGCGTCCATGGCCAAGAATGTCTTCCATCACGCTCTCTATGTCCTCGTCTGCTTGTACAAGAGGTGGAGGTGCAACATCTCGGCTGGGGAAGTGCAGGGAGGTGTGCTGGGGAAGTCCTATGGGCTCCCCGTAGTGCGTTAATTTGCTGATGTGGAAGATAGGGTGGGTTGCCATGCTGTCAGACAGGCGAGGTCGCGCGATGACAAAGATCTACATTTTCTTGATCTCAAGCAATCCGAACCATCCGGGTTTGAGCTTTGTGAAGTCATGTCCTCGTAGTTTGATGTTTGCTAAGCTGAGGAGGATGCAATCGCCAGCGCTAAACACGTCTTTCGTGCAATGTCTATTGGCTGCTTTCTTCAAAAGTGCTTCGGTCTTCAGGAGATTCTACTGTCTTTCCTCCCAAATGCTTTTTTAGTCCCTACAATGGATGTCGATCGTGGGGATGCTACTCTGATCCTGTAATCGAGCCGATGTGGCAAGAATTTTGTGATGGAAGTGGAGTTGTATGCGAGTTCAACAGTTGGCAGTCTAACTGTCCAAGTGGTGCCGTGTGGCTTGCATAATGCGCAGAGGAGTTGTTCAAGCATCTGATTGGTCCACTCAGTCTACCCGTCCGTATGATGATGGAACACAGTTGATAGCTTGATTTTTTTGCCATAATGCATCATCAATTTGCGCCAAAAGTGGCTTGTGGAGTGGCCATCTTTGTCGTTAATGATGGAACGTGCCACGCTGTGTAGCTGCACGATCAAGTTTAAAAACAGCCGCGTTCCTCCTTCTGAAGTGATAGTAGTCGTCATCGGTATGAAGTGCAATAATTTCTCAAATCTTTCCATTGTGACGAGGATGGTGTCATGTCCCTTGGGAGTGGCAGGTAGTCCCGTCACGAGGTCCATGCTGATGTCGGTTCATAATTCCGTTGGAGTTGACCGTGTGGCCGCATGCGATGAGGTTCTTGTCTTTGACATGTGTCGCATGATTCGTAGAAGTCTGACACGTCATTGTGCAACTTATCCCACGAGTAGTATTAGGCAAACTCAATGAGTGTCTTGTCCTTGCCAAAATATTCACGTGGTAGGGGTCGTCAAACTAGAACATCCTTTGAGTAGCATTCGGTGGAGCTCTGATTTTGGTGGAACAACGACGTGACGAGTGAACCATCGTCGCCAGTGGGGGTCCTCAAAACTATAACTTGGTCTTGTCGTACTCGCCAAAATCCCCGTTCTCCTTTGTGAATACCCTTATAAGGTACGAGTCTAGTTAAAAAAGCAACATGTTGATCTCGTCCATGAATTTTGGTAGCCGACTTAGAGATTCCGTCGGATTTGTTGTTCCAGGCCGGTACTTGATACCATAGTTGAAGTTGGACTTGAGGAACCATATCCATTTGGTTTGTCAACGGCTCAGATTTGTCTGAGTCTTGAGATATTTCAGCACGCGATGGTTGGTATGGACGATGCATCATCCGCATTCCAAGTAGTACCACCTTGTTTTCAACGTGTGTACGAAGGCATGCATTTTTCCTTGTGTATCGCATACTTGAGTTCCGTTCTGCATAGTTTTTGTGACATGGACGCAACGAGCTGTTATCCACTGCCATTGTCTTGGAGGACAACTGTTCCGATGGCTTGTCGGATGCGTGGGTGGCCATGATGTAGTTCGCTGTCAAATCTGCCAATCATAAGGCTGGCGTGGATGTTAGTGCATTTCTTAAAGATTTGAATGCTTCTTGTTTCTTGTTCTCCCAATTCCATTCGATGGTTTATAAGGAAGATCTAAGAGAGGTGCTGAAAATCAAGTGCAGTCCTTGATGAATCAACAAAATCAAGTGTAAATACCCAAACATACTTGTTCGTCCCAAATATTTGTGGAAGTTGGCCAATCAGTGATTGCCTCCACATTTTTCGGGTCCAGAATGATCCGTCTGCCGCTGATCATGTGCTCCAAAAACTCGACCAAATGACGACCAAATTTGTAATTTGAGAGTTTTCCTAAGAAATTTTCTCTTTGTAGAATATTGGGAACTTTTCAATGATGTCCATTGTAATTCTCTGGGATGCGGTTTTCCACCACCATATCGTCGAGATACACGAGAACAAAATCTTTGAGGAACGGGCAAACAATGTTGTTCATTGTCAACATAAATGTTGCGGGGCCATTGGTGCGTCCGAACGGCATGACTGTAAACTCTAGGTTCTTGTATCCGATATTGAATGTTTTCTTCCCGGTGTCCTCATTATACTTTTGGATCCGATGATAGCCTCCGCGCCGGTCATTTCTGCCAAAAAATTGAGTCCCACGGAATTTGACGATAAGTTTATCTGCTCGTGGGAGAGGGTAGTAGTTATTGATGGTGATGTCATTCAATGCGCGGTAGTCAACGTACATCTGCATCTCTCCTATTCTCTTCTTCATAGGAAATGTTTGTGCCGCGTATGGTGATGAGGAAGCTCTGATCAACCCCCACCCAAGCATCCGGCTGCTTCTTGAGTTCGGTCAGGTCATGATTGCTCATAAAAAATGTCCCCTTCACCGTCGGTCTGCTGTCTGGTTTCAGGTCTATCCGATGATTGATGTTCCGTTATAGAGGTAGCTCTCTGGTTAATGATTTGAGAAGATCACCTTCAAACTCCTCGATGAGTGTTGCAAAATCCTTTGGTACTGCTACAAAATTCTCACGTGTTGAGTTCATTGTTGTCGCCTGAGTAGTTATAATTCCTTCTCCTTCCTCTACTTTGATATGGACTAGCCACACTCGAGCTATTCCTTTCAGGTGTTGCGTGGCCATGTCCACACATATTGGTTGGCATATTGTGGTTGTCGCAACTTCCTCTGTTGCTTCCACCTGTGTTACTTCCCGTAACCGGCGTTGCATTGTGGGTCACTCGACTACAGGCGGGTGTCATTTTCTGCCAACGATGTTGACACAGACCCATCCATTGCTCCAGTCCACACGTGGATTGTACCGGTACAAGAATCTCACCCAAGGATGATGATGTGGTCATTCATTGGGCAAGTCCCCCAGACTATTGCATAGTGCAGATTTCTGATCTCCGATCTCTGATCTCCAATGTGCAATCAGAGTGGTTTGCGAAGTCAACGAATCTATAGTCATCCATTGATAGTCTTTTGTCAAACACCCTTGGTTTGTTCTGCAAACAAAGCTTTTGAACCATGCTGTTTCTCACAAAGTTGTGAGCATTTCCTCCATCCAGTAGTGCAGGCACCATTATGTGACTCTTACAATCCCTGAACTTTACTCTTAGCAGTATCGTCGATTGGTTGTCCTTGTACCCCTCGTCAAACTATACAATCTAAGGAACCCTCATCTACGGGGATGTGAGCCACAAAGATGGACAATCGGTTGGCACAGAGCTTTTCTACCGGACATGAGTCTCAACGTCTAGTTGTGTACTTTGCCGTTTCCTCACTCCTAACTCTTTTTCTGTTACTTTCCTTAGTTTTGGTTTGTTGACACCATTTCAGACAATCACGCGAGATGTGGCCCGGCTTCCCGCAAGTTCAACGGGGTTGTTGAACGCATTGATTGATGGCATCAATCTCCATTATGGACAAGGATTCTAAATGGCTACGACTTCTATTTGCCACGATACGAGTTATGGCTTTGGGGTTGCCTACCATTGGAATCCTGCATCATGGCGTTGTAGTCGGCGCTGTTGATGCAATTGTCTACTGCTATCATTTGGGAATGTCCTCTCAGGTGCCAAAGGTGGTGATTTCTTGCTGAATGTATTTCTTGAGGCCGATGTTGTAGGTAAAACAAAGTTCATGGAAGACGAGGTCACTTTCGGTGATGATTTTACAGAAACACCAAATGCACTCTACCACGCTAAGCTCCTGATGCAGACGTTGAAGTCAGTACCGTGCCTCTGAGTTCTAGTTCCCCTTTTCAAGGCAAGCGAGAGTAGCATAAACCATTGGATGGTTTTTACATCGGATCACTAACTTAAAGCCGTGCCATGCAAAAGCGAGGCCATGAGGTCAATTTGTTTCTCGTCTTTGTGTGCCATAATCTGAAATTTGGTCCCTTGAAGTTTGCGGGATCGAACTGTTGGCCTGAGGGTGAGTGTGCACCCTGAAGGGTCCCTAGCAGTGGCTGGTTCACACCACCAACTCTTTTTCTTGGAGAGACTGAAACTGTGGAGGCAACTGGTTCCAAGGATGGCAAAATGTGGTCAGAGAGTGTGGCAACAGTTTTGGCCTCAATTGAAGGGGAATGAACACTTGATCAAGGCTCACAAGCAGTGGCATTTTATAGCCACTGGTCTAAGCTTTCCAGAACACCAAATCATGCCAGATTTGAAGCTTCCTAGCAGATTCTATGGCTTCTAGAGTGGCCCTTGGTAGGCTGTCCTTTTCCCACCTAGGAAGGCATCCCTTCCCTCCTCTAGAAGCTTCTGCCCCTTCCTAGATTCCTGAGCTTGCTTCTAGTAGGAGGGAAGGTATCCAGAAGACCAAGACACCTCTAGATGCCTTGTAGGACAAGTCACCCCTTCTAGAATGTGTGCCACCTTCCTGGACCCTCACCTGGCCTTCTAGAAACTCAAGGAGGAATTCTAGAGTTTGAGCTAGCTTCCAGGCATCTATTTTCCATCTCCCTTGAGGCAGGGCAGAATTTCATCTCGTGGGACTTGAACCCGGGCCCCTGCCACTAGAGGTGGACACCATTAACCACTAAGCCACTAAGGCTTGTCTTTTTTGTGTTCCTTTTTGGAGTCACTCCTGCCATGGTGAGGAGCATCATTCTAACAATCTCCCCCTTGCGCGTCACCCATGGCAGTTGTCCATGCTCAGCCTGCAACTCAAGAGGCTTGGGAAAGCCCAAGCTCCATACAAGTAGCATCATGCCTGTCCTTGGGTTGCGCCTTTGTCATGGCATCAGCAAGCATGTGCTTTGTGNGTCCTTTTCCCACCTAGGAAGGCATCCCTTCCCTCCTCTAGAAGCTTCTGCCCCTTCCTAGATTCCTCAGCTTGCTTCTAGTAGGAGGGAAGGTGTCCAGAAGACCAAGACACCTCTAGATGCCTTGTAGGACAAGTCACCCCTTCTAGAAGGTGTGCCCCCTTCCTGGACCCTCACCTGGCCTTCTAGAAACTCAAGGAGGAATTCTAGAGGTTGAGCTAGCTTCTGGCATCTATTTTCCACCTCCCTTGAGGCAGGGCAGAATTTCATCTTGTGGGACTTAGTCCCAGGCCCCTGCCTCTAGAGGTGGACACCATTAACCACTAAGCCACCTTGGCTTGTCTTTTTGGTGTTCCTTTTTGGAGTCACTCCTGCCATGGTGAGGAGCATTACTCCAACACGAACGGCTCGTGAAGTGCCAATCAAACATGGGGCTCACTTCACACTTGTAAGTTTCTCTCAGCAAGTAACACTTCATGCACCCGAGACACCCTAAGCTCCTCGATTTCCATGTTGCGACGTTGGGGCATATGGGTGTTGAGGTTCTCATGTCCCGACAACTTCTCGTATACCCTACTGCTTTATGATCTCGTTATAACCTGTTTTTGGGTGACAAAATGTGCCTTATTTAGGTTACAATTTGAATGATTTTCTTCTAGAACAAAAACGTTTGAATAATTGTTTTATGTTTGTCTATGATGTTTGCTCCGAGAGGTACAAATCTTCATGTTTTTAGCCATTTTTTGAGTGAAATTCGGGGCCACATGAGCGAAAAAACGAATGTCGGACAACATCACGGTGTAATACTGTTGCAATGAACTACATAAAAATAAATGTTTTCAAAAATGAACTTTGATTACATGGTGTGAATTATTGAAAATGGCGAATTTGCAAAGCACTAGGGTATGTCTTTATCGATTCACACTTGTCATCTAGTGCCTCCCATCACGCCAATTGTCGTCCCAATGGGTTGCAGCGGATGGAAAGGATTCGTTGAGCACAAGGAGTCCGTCACCTGGTCGGCTGTTGGATTTGTCGGTGTTGTACCATTCCCTGAAGTGCGTCAATGTTTATGCATTGCTTATCCTCCATCGTCGGGGTACTTGCCGGAGACTGCCGCTCTTTGCCGGTTACGCTTGCTCCATTCATCGCTGCCATCGCGAGGTCTGCATTTTTGTAAATGTTGGAAATGAACCAAGGACTCGTGTGAGGCTGTTGCAAGGTAGTCAATGCGTTGGTTGCCCCTCCAGTGCCACTGTGCTCTGATGCCAAGTGTTACACCGAGCGGGACGTAGGTTGTTCACAAGGATGAGGTGTGGAACATAAGACAATTTGAAGTTTTTTGGACAGATAGTAAGCGAGTAGTAAGTGTACTTGGATGACAAATGTCGAGTGAGTCGAGGACATATATACAATGCTAAGTACGAGAATGAGGCATATGTTTGGTCCTTGGTGCTTGAGCCAAGAAATGCATGTAAGGTCACATGGTGAGTGGCTGCTTCGAGAAGCTCCGTCGAGAAGTTGGGGAAGGAGCTTCTTTATGAAAGTATGGCGCCATTGGGCAGTCAAACGAGCAATATCAAAGCATCGATATAGTTTTTGACACTTCTGTTGACCTAATTGGAAGGTGGTCAAAGTTAGAAACTTCTGAAATGAAACACCTGAGGTGGGGGTAGGTGGCCAAAATTCCCTCAGCCAAACGATGTAAAAATCTAGACGTTATTGTGCGGTGGGCCACGAATGTAATGATAGAAGTACCCACTCGCGAGTTTTATGGATTTGGGCATGCCAGAGACATAACGGGTTTTGAGTTTAGAAGGAGAACAATACATCCATCTCATCTGTTGCAAGGGAGCATGTCGACATCGCACAACATGCGACATCCACATGTTGACGTCACTTATGTTTTACTCAACAACCACAAATCCCTTCATAGAGGGGTTTGTGACTGTTTGGGTGTGGTTTATAGGGAGCTTTTATGGGAGGTTCAAGATACCCCATGCATTTCAAGGGAACCTGCTGGGCCCTGGTACCGTGGGGCCCAACAAAAGCCCGCACAAAAAAATCCTCTAGAACCCTCGTTGTAATTATGGGATAGTTCTTTTTAAGTTTTGTATTGCACCGAGCGGTGGTTCACATGGATGAGGTGCAGGCCAAAAGATGATTCCGGTTTTGGGGACAAATGGATAACTTGCATTTAGCGATAAGTGTACATTGATGACAACTGTCAAGTGAGCCGAGCACATGTATACAATACCGAGAATGAGAATTAGGTACAATTTGAGTCATCAATATTCAAGCTGAGTGATGCGTGCGAGGTCGCGCTATAAGTGGTGGATTAAAAAAGCTCCACCGAGAAGTCAGGGTGTTTCTAGAATATCTTGACGCTTCTTCATAAAATTCGGACGTGGTCGAGAAGTCGACCAAATGTTATCAAAGTATCAACATGGTTGGCAACACTTCTGTGGACCATTTTAGAAAGGGTCGAAGTTGTTAAAAACTCCTAGAACAGAACATCGGAGGTCAAGGCAGTTGGCTCCCAGCTGCTGTACGCAACGTCATAGCCGTGCCACTTGACCAGATACTCGGACATTTTCCCACGGCGTCGATGTCCGATGATATCTTCAATCACGTGCTTTGTATTCTTGTCCGCTTGTAGAGGTGGTGGACGTGCGACGTCTTGGTCGGGGAAGTTCCGGCTGGGGTCTTGACAATGCTTGAACTTGCTAACGTGGAGGACACGGTGGATCACCATGTTGTCAGGGAGACGAAGTTGAGCGATGACTAGGGTTTGCACTCGCTTGATCTCACACGGCCCCAACCAGCTGGGCTTGCATTTTGTGAAGTCCTGTCATCGAGGTTTGATATGTGCCAAGCTAAGGAGGTCACGATTGCCGGCATTGAACACGTCATCATTGCGATGTTGGTTGTCTGCCCACTTCATGACTGCTTGTGTCTTTGCAAGGGTCTGCCGTGTCTCCTCCTAAATGCTTGTGAAGTCCTGGCGGTTAATGTCATTCGTGGGAATATTACTTTGACTCTGCAAACCTGCCAGTGTGATAGGAAGTTTGCCGTACACCACCTTGAGAGGGATTCTCCCCATTGCGGTTGAAGTGGTGGATTTGTATGCAAGTTTGGCGGCCAACAGTTATGCCATCAAATCGATGCCGTGTGATTTGCATAAATTTTGGAGAAGTTGTTCCGATGGTTGGCTGGCTAGCTCGGTTTACCTGTCAGTTTGATGATGGATTGCTATTTGATCCTATTGTCGTATCATGTCATCAGCTCGTGCTAAAAACACCTGGTGAAATGGGTGTCTCTATTGCTGATGATGGTACGTAGCACTCCGTGCTCGTACAATCCAACTTAGAAACAATCGTGCTGTTCCTTATGTGGTAACGGTGGTCGTCGTCGGGATGAAGTATGAAAATTTAGAAAACATTTCTACAATGACGAGGATGGCATCATAGTCCTAAAGAGTGGCAGAAAATCTCGTCACGAAGTCAATGCTGATGTCGACCCACGATTCTGTCGGAACAAGTAGGGGTTGGAGTATAATAGGTGGCTGCGTGCCACAAGATTCTTGTCTTGGATAGGTGTCGCATGATTTGCGGAAGCCCGCCATGTCGGTCTGCATTTTGTCCTACCACTAGTATTGTGCTGGCGTCTTGAACGCCTTGTCCGTACCAAAGTGCCCACCTGGACCGGTGTTGTGGCACTCAACTAGTAACATTCACCAAAGCTCCTTGTTTGGAGGAACGACAACCTGGCGAGTGAATGGCCATTGCCAGTAGGAGCGTGTGTGAGTCCAAAGGGCATAACCGTGAACTCAAAATGGCCGTATCTGGTGCGTGATTCTGTCTTCTCGACATCCTTATCAAATAGGTGGATTCAATGATGGCCACTACTTAGGTTGATTTTACTGAAAATTTGGGCCCCACTCAGTTGATAAAAAAGTTCATATCCTCGCAGGAGGGGGTAGCGGTTCTTGATGGTAATGTCGTTCAACGCTTGGTAGTCCATGCACATCCACATCTCTCCTGTTTTATCTTTCACAAAAAATACTAGAGCTATGTAAGGTGACATGGAGGGATAGATGATTTCCTTCCCAAGCATCTCATCCAGTTGCTTCTTGAGTTCGGTCAACTGGTGATCGCTCATCCAATAGGTTCCCTTCACCGCCAGTCTGCTGCTTGGTTTCATTTCCATCTGATAATCAGTGTTGGGTTGCACTGGTAAATCTCACGGTAGATTGTCGGAAAAAAATCCCATCAAATTCCTGGATGAGCTCCACAAACTCTCTCGACACTGCTGCAAAATTCTCGAGTGTTTGTGTCGTTCGTGTTGGTTTGGCAGCTGATATTTCTTTTGCTTTCCCAGCTTCCACATGAATTAGCCATGCTTGAGCTCCACGTTTCAGGTATCTCGGCCACGTCCAAAGATATCGGTCGGTGTTTTGTGGCTGTCATAACTTCCTCTGCTGATTCCACCTCTGTTGCTTCCTATAACAGTCGCTACATCGTGGGTTGCTAGACCAGAGGCAGGCGTGTTTTTCTTCCATTAACACCGACGTAGACTGCTTCGCTGCTCCAATCAACCTGTGGATTGTGGCGATATTGGAAATATCACCCCAGGATGATTTTGTGATCACTCATTGGGCAAGTTGTGAAGATACTTAGGACATGTAGATCTCCAATTTATAGTGGGAGTGATTGGCTTAGTCAACGAAACTGCAGACGTCCATTGACAGTTTTCCCTTTGAAAAATCCCTGTTCGGTCTCAAAACTGAGCTCCCAAACCATGTTGTTGCTGACGAAACCATGAGAAGCTCCTCTATCCAGTAGTACCGGTATCGTTCTGTAACTTTTTTAACCCCTCGGTTGCACTCATAGCAATATTGCCAATTGGTCGTCCTCGTATCCCTCGTCAAACTTTGCGATATGAGGAACCCTTGTCTGCAGCAATGTGAGGTGCTCACATGGACGATCGGTCGGTGCAAACTTTTCCGACCGGACAGGAGCCTCGCCTTCTACTCTTGTCCTTGGTTGTTTTTCAGCTCTTCATTCCTTTTCTGTCACTTCCCTCCTTTTTGATTCACTATTGCCGCTTTAGGCAATCATGCGAAATGTGACCAGGTTTTTGTGCAAGTCCAGTAGAGGCGTTGATGGTGCTGATCGACAGTGTCGATATCCATCGAAGATAAGGTTTCTGCCAACTACGACTTTCTTCCTCCACGATAAGGATTGTGACTTTGAGGTCGACAGTCATTGGATTCCGACATCCGAGCATTGTAACGGGCACTGTCGATGCGGTCAGTTAAAGTGATCATTCGCGAAAGGTTGTCTTGGATGCCAAATCTGGCGATTGCTCACTGAATGTATTGATTCAGGCCATTGTTGTGGTATAAATACAGTTCATTGGGGGCGAGGTCACTGCCGATGATGATTTTGCAAAAACTCTGAGTGTACTGCGTCACGCTGGACTACTGATGCACACGTTGGAGTATGTACTGTGAGTCATACTTCTCGTTCAACTTCACAAAGCGAGCAAGTGTAGTTGCTCCATGTTTTTGGTGGCATGAAAGAGTCATGCCACATCAATTCCATCTTCTCTAGAGGTAGTATGTGTGTGGTTGACAATGTGAGAGCGGTCGTGAAAGCCGTTGATGCAGATCCGTTGATATCTTACTGCTGTTGGATGGATTTGAGATTAGACCACCAACTCAAAGCCTTGAAACTCAAGAATGAGGCCGTGAGGTCAACTTTCTTTTTCTTTTTGATGACCCTAGCAGTGGTGAATTACACCTCCAAACGCGTCAGCCACATCATAACCATCGGTCCCTTGGAGTTTCCGGGAGCAAAAGGCTCACAGAGTGCCGATCAGAATTTGGGATTTACTCGAGAGTTGCAAGTTCCTCTCGGTGACCACTTCTTTCCATGCACAAGAAACTTGAAAATCCTCCATTGCCGTGTTGAGATGTTGGAGCAAATGGGTATTGAGGCTCTTCAGTCCCGACAATTTCTGGCACGTGTCTTTGTTTATTCGTGCTTGTTGGCCTGTGCCTTCCATTGTGCCAGGTGTCGACCCAACGGGCTGTGGTGGAGGTGAAGGGTTTGCGGAGCCCGAGGGGTCTACCACTGGATTGGCCATCGGGATTGTTGGTGCTGTACAATTTTTTGTGAAAGTTGTCGCTGCCGCCTGGTTTGCCTGGAGAGTGTCGTCCGCATCTTGAAAATCCGCCATCATTGGAGTACTCGCCGGGGATTGCTGCTCATTCCTGGGTACGCTCCCTCTGTTCACCATCGTCATTGCAAAGTTTGTGATCTTCTGAATGGTGGAGATGCGCTCTGAACTTGTGTAAGGTTGTCTCCAGGAAGTTAATGTGTCATTGGCTCCTCCAACGTTGCTGCGCTCTGCTACCAAGTGTTATGCTGTGCAGAACGTAGGTGATTCATAGGGATAAGTCGCAAGGCCAAAGACAATTTGAGGTTTTGGGACACGTGGATAATCTGTATTAAGCAATATTATTACTTTGATGACAAGTTTTGAGTGAGTCAAGTACACATATACAATGCCGAGAATGAGAATGAAGTATAAGTTGGGTCATCCGCATTTGAGTCGAGTGATGCGTGCGAGGTCGTGCCATGAATGTTGGATTTGAGAAGCTCTGCCAAGAAGTTAGGGGGCTTCAAGAATGTATCAATGCTTCTTTATCAAAGTCAGGTGTCATCAAGAAGTCCACTGAACGATATCAGAACATCGATATGGTTTGGAACAGTCTTGTCGACCATTCTAGAAAAGGGTCAAAATTGTCAGCAACTTCTGGGCCCGAACACCAAAGGTCAGGGCAGTTGGCCAAAATTCCCTCGGCTGAACGGCGGAAAATCCTAAAGTAATCGTGCAATTGGCCATGAATGCAAGAACAGAAATGCCCACTTGCGAGTTTTAAGGACTCGTGTACATCAGGTACATAACAGGTAGAACGTTTAGAATGAAAATAAGAACAAATAAGGAGTTTCTTACTCATAGTTCTTGGAGCACCATGGCTTCTAGCCAACAGGAATCGGACACCCCAAAGCTCAATGAATCCCCCCCATCACGTTCTCGCATCCCTCTTGCCACCCCTTGCATCACCATCATCAATTGCGAGGGCCTCAATCGGTGGGTGGGTGGGTGGGCTGGTGGGATGCAAGGGCCAGGGGGGCTATGGAAGTGCCAACCGACGGATGCCGGCCGG
>SZWC01007379.1:35170-47742 GCA_023375785.1 Penium margaritaceum | reverse complement strand
GAAGGGGGTAAGGAAAAGAGGGAGAAGGGGGGGCTGTGGGGGATTTTGAGAGGCGGATGGAGGGAGGGGGGAGTTGAGAAGGCTGAGGGGTGAGGACGGGAGGTGGGAGAGGGGAGGGGAAAGAGGTTTCTGGTTGGAGGGAGGGAAGGAGGAGAGAGGGAGAGGGATGGACAGGAGGAGAGGGAGGGAGGAGGGATAGGAAGAGGGAGGGGAGAGGAAGGATGGCAGGAGGAGAGGAGAGGGGGAGGGAGGGAGGGAGGAGGGACGGAACACGATGAAAGGTTATGCTCAGCTTGCGAGAAGCTGGGGCATATCTTTGTGACTGTTGGAAATGGCAGTAGTAGGGCAAAAGAAGAGAGAACCCACTAAAACAATGAAGAGAAGAGAAACGGCAAAGGGCAAGAGTAGACGCTAGAATTCTTGTCTGGTCAGAAAAAAACATATGCCAACCGATCACCCATCAGAGCGGCTCACATCAAAGCAGACAAGGGTTCCTTACATTGAAAAGTTTGACAAGGGGTACGTGATTGACATACTAGCAATACTGCTGCAGGTACAACCATGTTTGCAGAACAGCACCGGCATTACTGGATGGGGGAGCTTCTCACTGTTTTGTAACCAAAGACATGGCCTAGAAGATGGATTTGCAGACCAAACCAGGAGTGTTTGAAGGAAAAACTGTCGGTGGATGACTATAGATCCATCGGCTTCGCAAACCTCTCCGGCTGGAAATCGGAGATCTGCACGATGTAACGGTCCACAAAACTTGCCCAATGGGCAGCCACAAAATCATCCATGGATGAGATTTTTTGTATACCATATATCTGTTGGATTTCATGTAGAATAATAGTAGACCCTTCTAAGTTAGCATAAACAACAGAAAACAACACCAACCATTGGTTGAGCAACCCACGACGTAGCTCCAGTATGAGGAATTAGCATAGGAAGCTGCATTGGTCACAAAACACCAGTCGATATTGTTAGACGTGGCTAAGAGATACCAGCAACGCGGAGCTCGACAATGACTAGTATATATGAAGAAAAATCATATGGAAGAAATTACAGGAGCAGAGATGACCACATTGGCCTTCACACCTTACATGTTCATAAACGTTCCAGAGGATTTTGCACTGCTCATCGAGGAGTTCAACGGGTTTTTTTCTTACAAAATTCTGGGACCTACCTCCTTAATGAAACGTCAATCGCCAAAGAGACTTTCAATCGGGTAACAAACCGATAGTGAAAGTGACCTATCGAATGAGCGACCACGAGTGACCAAAATCAAGAAGTCACTGGACAAGGTGCTTGGTCAAGGTTTCATCAAACCCTCCACGTCACCCTATGCGGCACCTGTACTTTTCATGAAGAAGAAAAATGGAAAGATGCATGGAATTTTGAGAGTTGAATGACATCACCATCAACGACATCACCATTATCACCTTCCGAGAGCAGATTTTTTTTTCCACCAACTACCCAGGGCCCGAATTCTCATCAATATCGGCCTACGTAGCGGCTATCATTAGTCTTGTGTATCTGACAAGGACATAGAAGAGATAGCATTTGATACAGGAACTTCAAGTTCATGGGAGATATGACGCCATCCCAGTGGTGGTGGACAGATTTAGAATATTTCACAGTTCATCCCGGCCACAACCACTGTCTTTGTGGAGGGGACAGCATGATTGTTTCTAAACCAGATTGTTATGTTGCACAGTGTGCCAAGTACCATCATCAGCAAAAGGGACAGTCGATTCACTGGCCGATTTTGGCATGAATGGATGATGCATTACGACAGTCAGATCTAGCTACCGACATTGTTCTATCCTCAAACGACGGGCAAGCAGACCAATCAGACGCTCAAAAGACATCTTGGCACATTATGCAAGCCACAAGACACCAATTGGAAAGCAAAACTGCTGACTGCTAAACTCGCATACAACTACTCTCCTCTACTTCCACCAGAACAAGCAAAACTCTGTTCGAGGTTGTTTGCGGAAAACTTCCCGCCACACCGATAGGACTTCAAAGCCAGAGCAACATTCCCCCAATGGACATCCATTGATGGAATTTCTTTGGAATTTTGGAGGAAAGAAATTGATTCTTGTGAAGACACAAGTAGTAATGAAATGAGCAGCGGGCCGGCATTGCAACGATGATGTGTTTAGCGCAAGCAATTGTGTCCTACCAAACTCAGCAAATATCAAACTACACGGACAAGATAAGTGGATCCCAATGGTTGGGACCGTTTGAGACCAAGCGAAGGCAAACCCTTGTCATTGCTCACCTTTGCATGATTGAAAGCATATCGATCCACCTTGTCTTCTACATCAGTATGCTCAAACATTACAACAACCCAAGAAAGAGCTTCCTTGGCATAAACAGTGCACCTCTGTCTCCTATTTGAGTGGTAAGGGATACGGAATATGTGACTGAAGACATCCCCAGACACCGACACAGTGGAAAATGAAATAAATCTGGTTAAGTGGCATGAATATGACACCGTACACAACAGCCGGGAGCCCTACGACAATCTCTGGTACATCAATCATTTGATCGATAGCTACTACCACCGACCAACATATGCTTACGCGACGGGATGTCATGGATGAAAGGGGGGGTACGCTACATCAAAGACATGCAGAATTCCCTGAATTCCATAGGTGGGTATCCTTGAATATCCATAGGTGGGTGTCCTTAAATTTGTGGCCCAGTGCGCATCGACCTCGGAAGTTTTATGTCAGTTTGTCAAAGACATGTTGCCCACTTGTCCTGACCTCTGGTGTTTTGTTCCTGACGGTTCTCACAACTTCAACCACTTTCTAGAATGCCCAACAAAAGTATCGCAAATCAAAGTCATCGATCAAATTGTGTCAATGTTTTGATGAAATTTGATCAATTTCTCAATCGCGCTAGGCTTTCATAAAGACCACGTCCCAATGTTGTTGAAATACATCGAATTCTCGGTGGAGTTTCTTGAAGCGACCAATCACGACCCGACCTCGCACGTGTCAATTCCTTCAGAAATTTGGTGAAGTCTGGAGAAGCCTTTCCGACATCACTTTGCATATTTAAAAATCCATTTTCAAGCTTTTAGACAAGACAATACCCTCCTGGGTGGTCACTTTGCACCCATTACCTAGATCCCTTCCAAGGGGTACTTTTACCTTCTCAAGATCCTCTTTGCTACATCAGTAAAGAGCTTTAGCAGAAATCCATCTTCAAGTGTACCTCTTCACGAAGAGGTGCATCCCTTGAGAAAAAGGATACCAACCCATTCTTATGCACCACCGGGCTAAAAACTACATACTACATAAGAATTCCACTTCTTTTAGCTCAACAACAAATACTTGATCTACATTAAGCCACGCTCTAACACTTTGGAGTTATTCCGCATTCAAGTTCAGCTTCTACCTTAGGAGCTAGCTTAAGTAGCTACTCCAATTCATGTAAAGAGGGCCCGTCTATGCCAACATAGTGAAACAAAACATGGAGAGCCAGAGCTACAGTCAGAGTTTATCCTATGATGAAGTACAGAAGTTGCTAAAGGGTGGCATCTAGTGCAGTTTGTTACGAGCGTTGTTCATCTTTGAGTGTGCATTGCAAGCTACCAGTTTTTTGCATTGAGCATAAAATCCAACGAATCCAAATTCAATCAAATCTTCCGCAGCACAGTATGTAAAGAAGGAGTTGAAAGCACATCTGTCTACTTCAAAGTCTACTGGACTAGTGTAATCCTGCTTGTTTAAATCTGGTGCAGGATTTATCCCCTGGCCCAACCAAATTCCAACATGATCTCATAGAACAAATGGAACATCCTGATTAAAGATAGAGGTATTCACATCTATGTGAAACTCTTCCACCTACGATTCTAGATTGGGGGAGAATCCCTTGGACCCCTTTTACTTTGCAACAACAACAACAAGTAGTTGAATCACATCATACACATCCCAACATGGACAAAGAAGCTAAAATTCGAACAGAACTTGAGGCACATACAAACCTAGACAATCAACCGGATCCTTTAGTTGTATTTGCTGGATTTCCACAGATTTTTCAATCAAACATGGATGTAACAAGCATGAAAGCATATACACTCACTCTTCAAGCTCAAATCCGGGAAACACAAGCTGGGAGAGCTCAAATTTGGGCTTTCATAAATTCCATACAGAATCAAAATAATATACTTTCTTTTGAAAAGGAGCAAGCCATGGCATCGGCAAGAAATGTGCAACAAGCTGCACGGAGAGGTAGTGAAGCAGAATAGAGTGTGTACCTTACAAACTAAGCTACTATCAACGCTCCTCATGAAGCAACTCAAGCTCATGTGAAGGCAGCCACAACAAAATTTCAAGTGTCTTTCTTGCCATCGTTGGCACAAAAGCAACATGTGCACAAGTCTTCAAAAGCCAGTAATCCAGTGTTTCACCAACGGACTACGTGATGCATCCAATCCGGTCCCTTCTATGGAACTCTCTCCATAACTTGCTCCAACAGGGGACTCACTCCTATAGCAAGCCCTGAAGTTACCTTTTGATATATCCAACTATTTGGTTTCTCCCGTATCCAAAATGGTTGAGTAAAAAGAGAAGTTTGACAGCACCAAATTCTTGCATTGGCTTTTCAGCTGTAAATACTTTGCAAAAATCAACAAATCGTGGAGCTTCTTTATCGGTTCAGTTCAGCAACCTAATCCTGTTACTAATCTGCACGCTCCAGCTATCTTTGATGACTATAAATTTGTAGAATTCACTACTCTTTCACAGTGTGTGGTACCAAGAATTCAACATGCTCTATGTATGTATAAAGACCATCCTTATGCTGCACATTAAGTATGGTGTTACTTCATTCGTACGTACCAACCGACAGACTGGACCAACAAGAGATACCTTGTAACCAAGCTCACAAAAGCTTCCCTTACAAACTTCAAGTCCGTGGAGGACTACATCAACAAAGTAGAACACTTGTAAGACCAGCTCGCCCTTACAGATGCTTCTGTTTCAGTACCTCTCTTCATCACCTATTCACTCAAGAGATTGGCCAAAGAATGGAGGAAGGTTCAGCGTATCACGCACTACCAGCCAGCAAGCAAACTTACTAAAGACTTTATGTAAATTGTGCTCTTAAATGAGCAGCGAGATGAAGAGCTTGATAAGAACCATCAGTGCTATCAAACAACATATGTGGCAAGAATGGGTGATCTTGACTTTGTTTCAAAGAATCCAAGACAGTCCAAGCAACATTCAACTTCATACATCAATACAAATAAGAAACATCCAGGAAATCAGCGTTCATATGTACTTTTTGTAACAAGACAGGTAATACGGCAGAGATCTGCTTTAAGTTTCTCAAAGAACAATGAGATAGTTGGAGGCCAAAGCAATGAAAGCTCCAGTGAAAGGCCCAAGACATCTTCTTCAGCTCAACGCTTCCAGTTTTCAACCTCCAGACTTCCTCTATCAGCAACGAAAAACCTTAGAGGAATTATCAATGTGTGGTACCTTGATAGCGGTGTAACACAACGCATGACATTTGATACCAGCTTCTTCCACGATTTTAAGCCATTGGCAACAACAGATTTTGTCTACCTCAGCAACAAGGAAAAGTTTACCGGTTCAAGGTACTACAGATATTGAAGCCGCCCACGCTCACTATTTTTTGAAAACGTCCTTTATACCCATGACTGGAGCCAAAATTTTTATCCATGACTCAACTCACGCGACAATGATTGCAATTTAAAACTGCATCAAATCTCAAAATCTTGATCATCCTTGACTCCGAGGAAGCTGTCACAATTGGAACAGTTCAAGATGAACCTCATCAACCTCAATTTTAAGCCATTTGAAGACCCTTCTGCAATGGTGTTTGAAGCTCAACAAAAGCATTGGGATGCAGCGAAATCGACCTTGTCAGCCCTACAAAGTTCAAAAACCAATTTAGAACTCAGGGGGATTTTCAGTTCAACTCTCTTATGAGTACCTTCATGTTGGAGTTGTAGTCATTACCCTCATTCAGGTCATGCCTCTCAAGGGTTTTATCACTGAAATCCAACCACAAAACTCACTCGGTCCGCGAAGACACCTTGATGTTCTTGGTGGTATTTCCCACACACTTCACTTAAGAAATGTGTAGGTATGATCAGTCTTGTAGCACCGGAGTCAACATTCAGTCACACCCAAAGAATTCTAGACTCCTGGAGCTTAAAGGAAAAACACTATGTCCCTTTCCAAAACTTGAAACAACATGTTTCAACCCCAAAAGGTCGCTTCAGAATCACAACCCATTTCAGAGCCACAGCCGGCTGAGCCAACCAATTCACGAGGCTCAAGCAAGCCTCATGCAAAGGCTTGATGGTCGACATGCCCTTTTGGACATATCAACAAGTCCCTCTGACGTCATGCCCATGGGGTCATGCCTGATTTTGGTGATCGATTCGGCGTGGCCCATGGCAAGCCATGTGTCCGGTTTGGAGTTCGCGCAGCCACACGTGATTTTCATGCGCAAGAAAAAGGCCTGCATCTCGCTCTCCACAGAGAAATCAGTGGCTGCGTCACTTCTTGTTTTCAAGGACTGCAAAGGGAAACATTGTTTACGAGACACAAATGGAGCCCAAAATACAATTGTTTGATTCTTACTCATTTGAACTCTGATTTTGACAGCATAAAAACCGTCTGATTTGTTTCATCAGCACCTTTTCTGTGAAAGACATCATCTTGTAATGAAGGGATCTCATCAACCTTCATCAATGTTATCCTTGGCGTGGCATCAACGTGAATAACATAAAAACATTTTCCTGTATTCTAATCATTTCTAACACACAACCTCTGAAATTCCTCATCAACAAGGGATTCAGCATTCATTGATCAAGGTTGAGTACTGGAAATTTGTCCCTCATGTAATGCTTCACAGGTCAATTCCTTTGGAAATTTGGCCAAGTCTGGAGAAGCATTTCACACCTTTGAAAATCTGTGTTCAAGCCTTTAGAGGGTAGGAGGGTATTGTAAGGCAATACCCTCCTAGTTGGTTACTTTTTACCCATCACCTAGACCCCTTCCAATGGGTACTTTTACCTTCTAAAGGCCATCTTTGCTACATCAGTAAAGAGCTTCAGCAGAAAGCCATCTCCAACTATACCTCTTCTCACAGAGGTACATCCTTTCATCAATGAAAGGATACTAATCCATTCCCTTACATCGCCAGGTTGAGACAACAGACTACTTAAGAAGCTCACTTATATTATCTTAACAATAACTATTTTATCTATGTCAAGCCACACTCCAATGCTTGGAGTTGTTCCGCATTCAAGTTCGGCTTCTACCTTAGGAGTTAGCTGAAGTAGCTACTCCATTTCATGTAAAGAGGGTCTGTCTATGTCAACACAGTGAAGCGGAAGATGGAGAGTCAGAGATAAGGCCTTATCTTATCTACTGATGAAGTAAAAAATTTGGGTAAGGGAACCATCTAGTGAAGTTCATTACAGTCGCTGTTCATCTCTTTGTGTGTGTTACAAACTATGTGCTTTTTGCACAGAGCATCAAGTCCAATGATTCCAGATGCAATCAAATTTTCCATTGTGTATTAGAAAGAAAAGGAGTTAAAAGCACGTCTGTCTACTTCAATATCTACTAAACTAGCAGACTGCTACTTGTCTATAATCTCTTGCAGATTTCATCCCCTGTCCCATCCAAATTCCAACAAGGAGGGGGAGTCAAAGTGGCCCTCCCGCTACATCATTGCTCAATTGAGAAGGAGTGAATAAGAATTTCCCCAACATGAAAATCCCTCCTCCCACGTTTGAACCACGCCCAAACCAACCTTGAGCTATGTTTGGAGTTCTACCATTTCTTTTTTTCTTGGGCACCTGCTAGATTCCGCTGTAGCAAAGCCTAGCAGGATCCAATGCTTTAACAGTCTCCAGCACCCCTTAACTTTTGCACATAGTTCTTTCCTTCTTGTCATTCCCCCCCGATTGAGGAGTTCTTCATACTACAAGAGATAACACCATGACAATGTCGCATGACATGCAGCATCGACATGATGTTTTTCTCCTTATCACTTGTCGAGCGGGGGCGATGTATGTTAGTGTGATTGGTTATGTATTACAAATCTGGTAAATAGCTATTGAGCATGATATTCTCCACATTTGCTTTTTACACGATGCACATAGTGTGATGAAAACATGTGCTTTATAGAATACAGGTAAAGCATGAATTTATCTGCCAACAAAGGGATAGTATTTTTTTTTCCTTACAAATGGGTGAGGCAATTTTTGCATGGATAAAAAGTAAACAAAATGAATCCGGCCAGTTTTCATGAAGAAGTAATCATTTAGGTGGGAACTAGTCACTTCAATGAAAAATCTGTCTTCTTAAAGATATGGGGAAAATGGTGAGAGCCAAAACTCAAGATCAGAAGGGTACTTCAATTTCGCATACGATGGTTGACATAAGCAAAAGTAGACATGTATTGATGTGTCATTTACTGCGTCCTACATATTGGTACTCAGTCTTATACTTCAAACATGACAATTTATTTATTTGGGAGTACATTTTTTAGTGGTATAGGTTTTATGTTTGTACCTTACAAGATAATACGTATCCAAAGATAAGGCTGGAAAATGTGCTTGTTGGCTGCCAAGAGAAGGTAGTTTTTTTCATGTGAGAGTAAGGATCAGTATTCAATTTTTTGCGTAACTTGATGAACTTGTCTTTGTTTTGATGCTTCCATGTACTTCTCAACCGCATTGCCTTGTTTAAGCTAGAAAAGACGTCAAATTAGTTCAAGTTAATTCATTGATTCCTGATGAACATCAAGAGGGAAGCTCGCGTGGCACTTCATTGGAGGTATGGTTAATTGGGGCCATTTCATACACTAGTTTGTGTGTACCTTGAGTGTGCTCTCTTACAAGGGAGTAGCTTACACCAATCCTTACACTCCTTCCATAGTGTATGAGAAGAGTGAACCTTTGTCCTATATGGCCTGAATGTCTCTTCTTGGGAAGGAATCCAGTGTGTTGGATTAGTGCACGTGGCTAGTGCGCATAGGCACCATAAAAAAGTGCACTGAGAGCGCACTTAGTGTGCTCATTTGTCTCACATGTCAAATCAAACATTCCTTTTTGTCCTACGTGGCCGAACAAGTCTCTCTTAGGAAGGACCTCTATGCGTGGGGATAGTGAATGTGGCAAGTGCACTCACTCACAATATAGAAAAACACTGAGAGCGCACTCAGTGTGCTGATTCGTCTCATGCATCCAAGCGCACCTTGTGTTTTTTCCCGTATGGCTAAATGATACACTTCTTAGGAAGTACCCCAGTGCGTGGGGCTGGTGTATGTGGCCGGTGCGCTGAGTAACCATACAAGAGTACACTAAGAATGCACTCAGCGTGCTTGTTTGTCTCATGTTTTTAAAAGCACCCTTTTTTTGTCTTATTTGGCAAAACAACTCTCTTCTTACAACGGATACCAGTGCATGGGGTTAGTGTATGTGGCAATTGTGCTTAGTCACCATGTAGTAGTACACTAAGAGTGCACTCAGTGTGCTAATTTTTCTCATGTCTCTAATCACACCTTGAATTTTGTCTTACATGGCTGATGCATTATTTTCTCAAAAGGAACTTAAAGAGGTAAAATTCTATCTCTTTTTTCTTTCTCATACTCATGTGTTTTTAGGTTTTGAATTCTGGGCCAATCATTGTGTGGTAACAAAACTTACCTGATGTAAACAAGAATCTATATCGGAAGACCGATTGAGATAATGTTGAGCATCATGCAATGCGGTTTTCCTGGTTTTTGAAGTCCACAAAAGCTACGATAAGCTGTACAACATAGATATGTCCATCAATTCATTTTAGTGTTATCACTGTAGTAAAATTCAAATGGATGTTATAAACTTCCTTTTTTATTCTGCTATCGGGATCGTCTATCGCCACCAGCCGGTCGATTGCTTCGAGCTGCTTCTCATGTTCTTGTGACGGCCTTCTACCTGCCGACAACCGTGTACTGTCACTTTCTGTGATATGTTTGTCATTGAATACTGTGACACGACTAATCCTTCACATTCTTCCTCGTAAGGTTGATCAGAGATGGATCCAGTGTACAGGGCTAGTGTATATGGCGGGTGCACTCGAAATACGTATGAATGTGCAATTATCACGCACTCAGTGTTCGACGTCCATATTCCAAAATCTCTGCATTGCGTGTAATAATCATGTATTTCAGATAGCAAACCAATGACGTTTGCAATCCAAAATAAACGTCAAGAGACCACAAACCTAATTGCAGAAAGTTTTTACATTCCTGTTTAATGAGTTCTAGAATCATAGACTACTTAGGGAACCGTTACAAATTTTTGCAAGCAATGACCTGTTTAAACTATTATCTTTTCAACAAAAACTGTTGCGATAGACGCAAAGAACGTTGAAGAGTGATGATTAGATGTGTATAGTGGACACCAAAAAAGGTTGTATTCATCCTTAAGAGATGAGTGAGAACATGCCACATTGTCTCAATACAAAGTTCCAGACTGTATTCAATGATATTCATTTTTTTATAGGGCCGAATAGCTCAGATACCCATAAAACGCAAAGTGTGACTCTGATCCGCCCGGTAGCGGCAAAAATAATACTCAAAAGCCCAGTCAAAAATCATGCTCGCTCGCGGCATGCGTTGACGGGCGAGCATGAAAAAATCCTGCATGCGGACATTGCTCCCACGCGAGAATTGCGCGGGAGCGATGACCGCTTTGTTTTTTTTTTGGTCACGCAAACCCCCCAGTTTGATTTATGGTTTTGTGTGTTTGGCGCAGGCGGAGCATACAAAACCCTAAATCAAACTGGGGGGTTTGCGTGACAAAAAAAAAGCAAAGCAGTCATCGCTCCCTCGCGATCGAGCGAAAATGCCCTTCTTTCGTTTTGGATTTTTTTTGTAAACGCAAACCTATGATTTTAACAAACAAACCACATTCAAACCATACCCCAAATTACATTTGAGGTTTTAGGATTTTATTTTTGCGCGGGATCCTGCTGGGCCCCGCCGTAGCGGGGCCCAGCAGGTTCCCTTTCAACGCATGGGGAGTCTCGAACTCCCCTCAAACTCTCAACAAACCTCCCCCTGCTAGTATCACAAACCCTTCAACGAAAGGGTTTGTGATACTAGCGGAGGGCGCAGCATACCATGCGTCGTCAGCGCATGGCATGTGGTCTCGCCATGCATTTTTGTCTTTTTTTTTTGTTACTGGCGTGGCGGTAGCGGCAGCTGATGGGTAGTTAGGTTATTTCTCGCTCGACGATGGGTGAATCAGTTTTGTATTTCTACTATTCGGGTATATGGTGACCGAATCCTTTTTTTATGTTTTCCGACTGATTCACCGGTTCAAATTGTCTATGTTGACAGGTGTGGGAACATAATGTGTACGTGAAATAATAGTTCCTCTGAAACAACTTATTTTTGTCTAGCTTGAAACACCTGATGCTCTCCAGAAAGGACAAAAGCTATTAATATGGTGAATCTTTGTATGAATTGTGAACTATTAACATTCGCAAATCAAGCACTACTTTTGGTAAGTAACATCGCAACCCAAGTTGGTTTGAAACTGTATAGGATCACACACTCATTGTGTGATAAGTGTACTCTGTCATACAAATCGATCGCACTGATCCATATACACTATGCCTCCCACTAGGGGGTCTTTGCAATGGGATGAGACTCTCCTGAAACATCTTATTAGCAATCGAATTAGCAAGACGACAGTTTATCCTGCTCTCTGCCAGCAGCGATTGATCGCCATCACTCTCCGACCGGAGACAAGGACCAGTCGGTCACAAGATCAACCTAAGCGAGTGCGGCCTATTTCTCTGGCAAAGGAAGACACTTATAGGTTCAGTAGCTCAAAACCTTAATACAAACATATGACAAGAGTAAAAGGAAATGCCTCTTATAGCTCAGCTATTAATGCATGGGCTTTTCTTGTGAAACAAAGAACAAAAAAAAAAAACCCATGGAAAAAATCATGCGTTGAGAAACAAAGGTGTGAGTACACGAATGTAGAATCTTACCCCTACTTCCAGAGTAACTCGCATAGTCATCCTGGAAGGAGCTTTTTCAAGCTATATCAAAAGAATGGGAATGATTTTTTACGGAGTTCCGAACTCTGGTTGATCTGTATGATCCTGATTATTTTCAAAATCTCCCTAGTGAGTTGTGGTCGACTCCCGCCGTCATCGCGACTCTTACCCTCCCCAACCAAACTCAAACTCTCAAAACTCAGCGTCAAAGTCCCAACCACCCACCAACCCTCTCCCCCCCTCTCGTTGACGTGGTTCATGCCAAGTTTTGAGCCAAGGACCAAATGATCTCTTCCATGTCTTTTGGGGACAACCCAAGGAATTTCTGCACACATGCAAACACGAAAGAACCTAACTTTACCCCATGGTCGAACAGCTTGGTACCTAATTAGTTTGCGAATAACTCTGGGAGTAGGGTATTTAGGATTCAAGGGGTACCAAGAAAGGGAGAGGTCAATGAATGAAGAGAGAGAGAGAGAGAGAGAGAGAGAGAGAGGGAGAGAGAGAGAG